>NW_021011527.1:858994-1115587 GCF_003987935.1 Bombyx mandarina | reverse complement strand
GACGAGAACGGTGACCGTTGCTTGTGGTACCTAAAAGCACCGTTAGTGAATCGGGACTTTATTTATGACGTCAATACCTGATAATTATATGTTAAACTTTTTTTTATCTACTGCCTACAACCCGTCGCTTGCGACGAAGGGCTCGGCGAGCAAAATCACCCACAGCCCATTGAGTTTCTCGCCGGGTCTTGTCGATCCTTTGGTATATTTTGCTTAGCACTATTCTTGCTAGGGTTAGTGTTAACAACCACGTCAGGTTTGAGTCCCGTGACCTTACCTACTTGTAGGGTTACGCTGACATAGCCTCTCAAAGATGCCAGCTTTGGTATGAAAAAAATAAAATAAAAAAATAAACCGAATATACCCTGGCATATGCAGGTTTTAGAACTTGAATATAAACGAAAATTTCAAATGTTTAGAAATGAGCAGTCGTGGCCGAGCGGTTAAGGCGTCTGACTAGAAATCAGATTCCCTCTGGGAGCGTAGGTTCGAATCCTACCGACTGCGACGTTACTTTTTGACCACTATTTTCAAAACGTTAATTTTATTTTTTAACATTTGCAAAAAAAAAGTGGTTAATAGACATACCGCCTATCTTATATCTTTTTCAATGAATAAACATTTTTGCGTTCCAATTCAAAGGTATGGCCAGCTATTACATAATAGAATTGAGACTTGACCTCATGTCTCACTATAGATGACGAGATATCTATGGGTGCCGATTTGTGAGAAAACACTTCTTGAACTCATAAATATTGAAATTCGGTAGGAGAAGATTAGTATTTTTGGAAGATTTTGTTAAAAGCGCTGCCGTCTTCCTGACACTTCAAGAATAAATTCGACTGAAATTATTTAAGGACATGAACATGGGCGTTTTAAGTCGAGTTTAATACGGTTGGAGACCAAAGTAATCAGTTTATTTTCATTGTGTGGATGTCCTTTAATATCCTTAGCCGAGAAATGAAACATGTTAAGTCAACAATGAACCCAAAAAAAGTGGATTGCTGAAAACTCACGTCGCGTTTACACTATGAAATTAGTTGCATGACATTAATTTCACCAAAAAATCGCGCAGGGCACGAAACTAATTTCCATGCATGAAATTAATGCATGCATTACGAAAGTATTAAATTACACGTGAAACTGTTAGTAAAACTAATGTCACGAAATTAATTTCACGCCACTAATTTCGTAATGTAAATTCGGCTTTAAACAATAATTACAATATAAGATATCAATTTCGAAACGATTTTTGGAACGAGAAAATCCTATCATATCGTTTAGGTCAATGACGTTCTGTTATATTAATTAGGGCCACGAAATTAGCGGTTAAATAAACGCACATGAAGCAATAAATCTACCGTTTTATTTGCATTCCGTTTAAGCGCTGGGAATATTAATACACGGAAATTCCTGTTAGTAATTAGCGGATGTTGTTTTGTAATAAAAACGTAATGTAACTAACGTACATAGTTTCAGTTTGAAGCAGTACGTGTATGTAAGAACAAACATTAAGGGATTGAAAAAAAATATTCGCGTTTCATATATATTTTTTGAGTATACCATATCACACCACCACCATATCATACCCCAATGCATTTCTTTTAATCGACTAATATAATACTATTTTATTGCTGGCAGGGCATATTGTGAATCCGTACATCGTTGTAGTTCCTAATCTATTTCATATGAGAGGCAGTCATGCCGTTTAAAAGCTAAAACAGCTATTATACCTTACAATACAATTGGTATTTCAACGATGATTCGATGTCTATGGACTTCGGTAATAACTTGAAGTTAAGCTGGCTACTAATTCCCATCTATCTAATGCCATGATATCAACTATCCCAATCACAGACGGGTGCCTACCCCAAAATACTTTTCTTAATGCGTGTTTGTATTTTTTTATTCAGTAGTTTAATCAGTAGTATACGATACACGTTTCCGGAAACTCGGGGTTTGTATACGCTGTTAGTTTTTAAATAATCAATCATCATAGAACTTTTCATTCAATCAGTTGATTTTCATTTTCGAAAAAAAAAACTTGGCAATATCATTGCGACTAATAAAGACGGCTTGAAGTCTTGAGCCATGTGCATATCAGAAAAAACTCTGGCTTAAATCACTCAGTGCCCGAGCTCTTCGTCATGTCACAGTAACACACGAATACTGGAGTACATTTCCTTTTTTTTAAATACTGATATGAAAAAAACTGGCAAGCACTTGTTGATTTACAAGTATTTAGCACAGATTCAACGTACTCATTAAGTTAAAAACAACAAATAACTCCACAGAGTAAAACTTGCATTCATATTTTACCTGCATTACCATAATACATCTCTAAACAAGTTTCTTTTGTGGTTCTATCAGACGAGTTTCTTTCTTGGTTCTACTTTTGTAGTCGTACTCCAAAAATATTACGCTTGACACGACTCTATTAATATATTTTCTTAATATAAACCATTACTTCTGTGACCAGGCACTTTTAATCCAGATAACATTGGACGCTGTAATAGGAAATAGGGGATGTATATTGTTTCGGAATCCTAAAGAGGGTATTGTAAAGACGACCACTATAAGTTGATTTCATTCAATGTCAGAGAAGTTAAACAAGCCGCTGATACAAGACGACTGTTTTATCTTTTCTTAAAAATAAATATGTATAATAAAATAAATACCTATAATTACCTAGAATCACCTTCATTAGAGTGTTAGTATTTCGATAGGAAACCATTTATTTCACTTGCATTTAGTACTTTAGCTGTGGCTACTAAAATTCCTGAGCGCCTTGATGATAGGTTGGTGACTTAACGAGTTCTGGGTTCGATTCCTAGTTAGGGTCAATCTTTAAGATAGATGTGGTATTGAAGCCGTTTTATGTACAGAGTATTTAAGTATATGCCTAATTTTAATAGGCATGTGGTTATTCAATTTTTCTGGGACCATTTGTAAATTAAAATATACATTAGCTTGATATTTGTTGATTCGTGAACTGCATTCATAGTTGGGCCCACAAAAGGTTCAACATATTTTGGACTATTTTGAAAAATGCTCACCACTGACGTATATTGCGGTAATGAAGCACTCGTATGTGCTCTTCGGTCGATAGGGGAAGTAATTACAGACTCGATGCTTTGTAAAGAGGGAGTGTGGTTGTCGAAATACCACTGGGATTCCGTATGATGAAGATAAATGATTAACGATTGCGATAAAATGACTTTATTGAGTCTTTCGGAATTTAGCAAGTTATTGTTTGGTTCTGTCGCTTAGTCTTAGAATTAGAATAAAAATTTTATAAAATTACTACATTACATCAATATTAGGGAACAAAAGTGGTTGTAGAATTAGCTGAAATTAATACCATGGGCAAGTTAACTCACATCGTCTTCGAGGATAGAAAACAGCTCATTATATTAGGTCTTTACTTTTCTTTATTTTTTTATTTCTATAAATTTTAATGTGAACCCATGGTATCGATACATTTCCGTCAGCCCAATGGTAATTTTTCAATGGCCTTCTTAAAGAAGATACGTGTACGGGAACCAACAAACTCTTTTCAAGGCATACAAGTCACACTGAAATTCATTTTGTACTCGGTTATTGAAGTTTTTCCTTGCCAAGAAATTATCCAAACTTTGGAAAAAAATAGAAGTCTGTCGGCAAGGTCTGGTGAGTACTGTGTATGATGCAAAACTTCAAACCCTAGCTCTTGTACCTTAAATACCGTCTGTTGTGCCTTATGAGGCCGGGTTTTGTCGAGTAGGAGCAGCGGGGACGAATTACCAAGACTAGCCCGAGATCCGCGAGTTTCTCCATTATTGTGTTCAATTCCTCACAGTACACGTCTACGGTAACACTGGTGCCATAGAATAAGAGCCTGTGATAAACGACACCGGCACTGGACCGCCAGACAGTGACCATGACTTTTTAGGGGTAACTTTTCTTTTGGAATATTACGTAAGTGCAGAACCAGGGTCTAACCAACCCGATAACCGCCTACTATTATCAAAAATAATCAATTTTCATCGCAAGTGACAATACGGTTCAAAATCCCTTCGTTTCTGTGCTGTTAAGCAACGCAAGGCATACCATAACGTGTTTGTCACGCTGGCGATCGTTCAGATCCTGCGGCACCAACTTATCAAGTTTTTTTAACTTTCCAATTCCACTCAAAGACTCAAATACGTCAGAAGATTTTTGATACTAACTTTGAAAATTGCTTTTGAAAAGGCGACCACGAAGTTCAATTTGTAAATCACAATTTCTAAGTGCGAAGCTTTCAAACCAATAACGAGTTGTGAGTTTTCTGCCGTGAAGCAGTAATGCGTTTCGGTTTGAAGGGTGGGGCAGCCGTTGTGACTATACTAAGAACTTAGAACTGTATCTCAAGGTGTGTGGCGCATTTACGTTGTAGATGTCTATGGGCTCCAGTAACCACTTAACACCAGGTGGGCTGTGAGCTCGTCCACACATCTAAGCAATAAAAAAAATAAAGAAAGTGTTCGTTTGCAGTGTTTACTTTGTACACGTCATTAACTTTGTGAGCCATTTATGCCGCATTGCTTGCTACCGCGACAGAACTCGTACATATTAAATAATGACTCGTATTTTTATCGTGTCCATATTTATGAAAAAGATACAAAGGTAGTGAAAACAATACGATAGTCAATTAACAAATTACTGAATTTGAAATAAAATTCGACGTTTAAAAAAAAAGGTCACAATCCTCACTGGTGGTAGGACCTCTTGGGAGTCCGCACGGGTAGGTACCACCACCCCGCCTATTTCCGCCGTGAAGCAGTAATGCGTTTCGGTTCGAAGGGTGGAGCAGCCCTTGTAACTATACTGAGATCTTAGAACTTATATCTCGAGGTGGGTGGCGCATTTACGTTGTAGATGTCTATGGGCTTCAGTAACCACTTAACATCAGGTGGACTGTGAGCTCGTCCATCCATCTAAGCAATAAAAAAAGGCAACTTCATAGGTATAAACTTATTACTATTACTTATTACAGAATACTTACTTACAATTAGGCTTTGAGTTAAGACGAAATGAAACAACTATTTTATAATAATCACTCATATATTCACATTTCTAACGTATTACGATATTTACAAATGTACAATTTGAACTCGACTTTAAAGGTTCAATTAAATAATACAATACATTAGATAAAACATTCGTATAAAGTACAATCATTTTGCTAAGTTTTTTTATTTATAAGTTATATTTAAGATATTGTGTGTGCATTGAACAATATGAAAGTTGAAAATACAAAGACATGCCTTTTTAATGGCTCCACAAGATTTATTTCAAATTCGGATTGATGTAACATCGTGAATGAAATCAACTCCAGCCTTTGTGGGTATTTCTTAAACATCTGACATTAAACTAAAATTAAATCAAGAAAGATATGCAACAAAATCTTTAGCTTCGAATTAATTTGTTATTCATGGGTGTGTGGCGTAATCAGCAGCCCGCAAGGTAAAGCAGAAGGCTAACTAAAACAATCCAATTAGTAGTTATTCAGTATTTTGAAATATTAATGATTTGCATTTTATAACAGTAAATATAATCACGGCGCTTTATGTTTTTTGGCCCCAAATGACGTCACGAATAATGTTGTTGCGTTCAGTGAGTTTTTGAAAATTTGCCTGGCAGTTTTAAATTAGTGTTCCCTTTAATCAAGATGATTAAATAATATGTAATACATGAGTTTAATGGCAATAATTTAACTCGTTTCGTCTCAGTTTAAATTAAATTAGTATAAATACTACAAAAACACACTTGGACAACAAATCGATTTCTGGTAATCCTGGGGGAGAATTGAGACGGAGTAATAAAATTATTATGCTGTATAATCTATCCTTGATCCGCGTACAAATTTTCAAATTAATCGGACGACTTGAAACTGGTCAAAATTACGTTTGAAACATCCCTTTATGTATGAGAATTGTATGTGTGAGAGTGTAGTTGTATGTCATGAGTGTATGACCTGTTTAATAAAGGTATATGTGATACAGAACAAACTTAAAAATCGTGTTAAAAACGTAAAGTCAATGTATAGATAAGGTTAGAATTAAGTCATTACAGTTGGGGATGGTTTTTTCTAATGAGAGCCAGGATCTCGAGGGCAATTAATAATTTATGCATACTTGTGACTGACATTTTTAATGTAGTTTTGTTGAGATGTTGACGAAAAATCTACATATTTTTTTATTACGCTACGACAGTGTTTTTTTTTTTTCGTAGTGTTGAATTATTTAAATGTTTCTTGATTGTTTTTTTGATTCATACATTATAGTTTCATTTAACAAACTATAATCTAATTTCGGTATCCTGTAATATATATTATATGTAAATATAATACGTTACAATTGGTATAAATGTTATGTTCTCGTGTAAAATGCAAGTATGTATAAAAAACTGTCAGAAAAACGGTCATTCTTTATTATTTCTTTAATTGACATTAGTCTTCATTTTGGCACTTTCTTCTATGTTTTCAACTTGATACACACTTACAAAAATGTATGTATACTAAATTAATGTATAGTAGAGTTTTTTCTTTGATACAAAATATAATAAACAACAATGGTCGTTTTTTTAAATTAACGAAAAGTATTCCTTTTAATTATTGAAACAAACAAAATGGACAAAAATATGTCAATCGATAATCGATTATTACTTCACAATTATACAATAATTGCAAGTTCGACTATGACTATGAACCATGCGTAATACATATTTATATTAAGCTTTCTACACAACATCAATTATTCACAAAACTAAATAGATCTTTTCAGTCCTAACAGTAAACCGCCTAGGAACCTGTTTCAAGACCACCATCTGAAGGCATCTGGTGCACTTTGAAAAAGCTCTTCACTGCTTTAAGCAATGAAATTAAGGCCGGCGACTTTAAACAAGTCCAAGTTTTAAAATTACAGTTTTCGGAACATTGAGAGCAATTCGTTTCAGGATTATATTATAGATTTTATTTTTGCTGTGTCCTTCCGGTATGCGGTCACGCGTTCCGGATAGAGCAATCGGACAGCGGGTTAATCCCAGCTGAGAATAGGACATCATGTCTCAAGGTGAGCGGAGGCAACCACGGTACATTTGGGTATCCTGTTACCGCTTAATTGTTACTAAGAGAGCTCAGTCATTAGTCTAAGCAATAAGAAACAAACGAACACACACCTTGAATAGTTCTTTTATAATACGCACATACCGGTGCGATAACGTCACTTATGCAAATTATGTAATTTTTCATGAGAAACGTTGGAAAATTTAACATCTATATATTTATAAAAATGAATTGCTGTTCGTTAGTCTCGCTAAACCTCGAGAACGGCTGGACCGAGTTGGCTAATTTTGATCTTGAATTATTTGTGGAAGTCCAGAGGTTTAAAAGGTAGATAAATATGAAAATGCTCGGAATTAAATAAAAATAACAATTTTCTTTTTCCTTTGATGTGTCCACCGTCGGACGGATTCCTCTTGTTTGTATTTAGTTTATTTTATACAAAAACTTAGGTCTTTTGTTTATCGATTGGGCACTGCGAAGTCTGCCGGGTCAGCTAGTCTTATTATATATTATAGTTCTGCTAGACTATAGAAATAAAATAATATTTAAACTACAACTTTAAACTTCATCAGTAAAAGCAAACATTTCTCTTGTCTCACTAATAACTATTAAAAAATGTATTTTCTATACTCAATTTAGTGTTAACAAAAATTGCGTGACTTTATAGTACCGTATGTGCAAATAGTATAATAATATATCGTTTTATTTTTTAAACGAAGTTCTTTAGGCTTCGAGTTACTCACGCGCCGATGCACGTTTTTATCAGAAAAGATAAAATGTTACAACTATAAAAACCCGGCTTAGGTGTACTGGATTAAATTAATCTCGGTGTCGGAGATGTTGCCACAAAAAGACATCACATCGTGGACATAATTCAATAAGAAACTACAAATTATATGATTTATTAATTATTTTTTTTATTGCCCTTGTAGGCGGACGAGCATAAGGCCCACCTGATGGTGAGTGGTTACCATCGCCCATGGACTTCAGCAATGCCAGGCCAAGGCAGAGCCAAGCCGCTGCCTACCGTTTAATACTCTCCACAAGCCTCGTTTGAAGAAGGACATGTCATAGGGCTCGGGAAACACCGCTTATGCTTTTCGTTCTGAATCTAACATCTTTATTTTGTTATAAATTTACAAACGTCTGACGCAATAAAGTCAGAGGCACGTTGACATACGTATTTCGTAGTTTCAATTATTATAATCGTTATTTACAGAAACATTAATTTACTTAACCCTAATATGGCAGTACTGAGGTTATGTTGTATTATGAATCGTCGTATATTTAAGATAGATATAAACTATTACTTACTTAGTACAATAACAGTGATCGATAAACACAAATCCCTGGAAATATTGGTAGTTCGAATTGTGCCTGATGGTATGAAGTACCATAAAGATTTTGTCGAATTTAAGACAATTTTATGATGGAATAATTTAATAAATGTTGAGTTCATCGGTACGTTCTGTCAGTGTCAAACACAAAGCAAGCCATGCCTTTCGGATTGAGGGATGTGTTTTCATAGAAAATTGCTTTTTAAAGATAGCAGCTATGACATTTATGTTTCGCGTTTCAAATCAACAAACAAAAATATCAAACCTGCTTATAAATAGGTTTATTTAGATACTCAAAAAAAAAATTGATTCTCGATTCTGATATAAAAATATTACCTGAATCGGGTAATCGATTTAATCTCTATAAAATAAGGTGAGATAACAATCCTATTAGCGTTTTAATGTGGTTACTATAGATATATTATTATAACGGCTTCACTTTTTTGCATGCACGGGCGATAGTTCACGGCCTGTCTAATAATGCTATAATTTTAATTTAAACAGGAACTTCGTCCTAATCTTCAATTCATAGAACCGTAGAATCATAAACTTCACTCGGTTTGAAGGGTGGGGCAGCCGTTGTAACTATACTGAGACCTTAGAACTTATATACTTATATCTCAAGGTGGGTAGCGCATTTACATTGTAGATGTCTATGGGCTATAGTAACCACTTAACACTAGGTGGGCTATGAACTCGTCCACACATCTAAGCAATAACAAAAACAATATGTACATAATATGTATTAGATATCAAGAAACATATTTCTTCTATGTAAAAATTTTGATTCCACAAATGACGCGTCTATATAAAGTAACCATCACTAAAAACTGTACTTATTAAAACTTGCGAATGTAATAATAACTCAAAAAAATTGACCTCTTTAAAATGTTAATACTGTAAATAATTTATGTACAACTAGAGACCCGCCCTCGCTTCGCTTTGGAAACATTAAATTTTATTATTGATAGTTGAGTCCCGCGATGTTACCCGCATTTATTGTCGTACCGCGGGTGACGCCGCAGGGCGAAGCTAGTCCAAAAAAAGTAGCCCAAGTTACTTCTTATATCATAAACTATCTGTCAGTGAAAGTCCCGTCAAAATCGGACCAGCCGTTCCAGAGATTAGCCGGAACAAACAGACAGACAGACAGACAAAAATTGTAAAAAATGTTATTTTGGTGTATGTACCGTATATATATTCATATGCATGTAGTAAAAAGAGGCTATTTCGATATTACAAACAGACACTCCAATTTTATTTATATGTATAGATTAGGTATGAATAACCTCACCAGACCATATAGTCCATCTACCAGGTCAGCACAAATCGAATCAAACAACATTGTGCAAGTATTTAGCGATATAATTTATTACGCAAATAAATATTGTTCTAGTAAGCATTAACGTAATCGGATAAAGGTTTGAGCAATTTTAAAAGCTATAAATCGTTGGTAACGCGCCGTTTGTTTGTTGGCCAGATGGTACCTACTCCAAAAGCCGCTTCTAGTGTCATTATTGCCGGATTTAAGGCAATAGGCGCCCTGCCTATTTCTGCCGTGAAGCAGTAATGCATTTCGGCTTGAAGGGTGGGGCAGCCGTTGTAACTATACCTTAGAACTTATATCTCAAGGTGGGTGGCACATTTACGTTATAGATGTCTATGGGCGCTAATAACCACTTAACACCAGGTGGGCTGTGAGCTCGTCCACCCATCAAAGCAATAAAAAAATTGTTTCAGGGCGCGAATTCCGAAAAGAAAGTCGTGTCGTGAGGGAATAATCATTGATCATGGTTTCAACTCACGCAATGTACTGCAATGGAAATTGAAATGTCTTCATTTAACTTGATTCGCGATAACCATTGCTGCAACCATAGGTTGCTTCCATAGCATAGTTCGATCAATAAACATAATTTTTTTGTTTATATTACAATATTATTTTTTTGTTTATATTACACTAATTACAATATTATGATTTTTCTAATATTGATATTTCAGAATAACGCGGTACTTAATGAATTCTCGATATCAAAAATTTAAAGTTGGGTCTACTGTTAGAACAAATATTTCGTATACGTATTTATAGGTGGGTTATTTGCTTATTCTTGTCACCAGAAATATAATTTTTAGACAAATTAATTAAAGAAAATTTATTTTTAAGAAATTCGCATTTTGAATCGTTCAAATTGTAAATTTAAAGGATATATAATCTTATCCTAAAGGCCGGAAATATTGTTTTACACCTTTAACATAACTACAACCTCAAAAACAGATTTTATACTAATTTTGATTATAAAGATTTCAATCAAGAATTACAACTCAAAATTACTTCCATATCTATCCAAATACATAACGATTCATTATTGATTCCCTAAATAATAAAAATAAAAAAACAAAAAAAAAACTCACTTATAATTTCAGTCTCTTGAACGTCCACACTCGTCATATTAAGGCCTCTTTAACTACACACTACACTTCACTTAAGTCTTTGGATTTTGCAACGCCTAAACGAATCTCGTTAATTGCGTGTGGAAGTCTCGAAGGAAGATCTGCAGCTGAGGGAGAGTGGGCCGGTCGTCTGGTGACATGGCCCAGCAGTACGCCATCACAGCAAACCTGGAGGAATCAGAATTGTTTGTATATGGTCCAGATTTTTATTTGCTCTTGCTTGGCAAGCGTGCGGCGGACATGGACTATACTGAAATCTTAGAACTTAGAACTTATATCTCAAGGTGGGTGGCGCATATTTACGTTGTAGATTGTCTATGGGCTCCAGTAACCACTTAAAACCAGGTGGGCTGTGAGCTCGTCCACCCATCTAAGCAATAAAAAAATAAAAATGGACATCAGCAATGCCAGGGGCAGAGCCAAGCCGCTGCCTACCGCTAAAAGCCGCTGCCTACCGCTCCAAGCCGCTGCCTACCGCTATTCCGGTTACCAGTTACCAGTATTCATAGCCGTTTCAGACAGATTTGAAGTTCATGTTTCGATTTTTTGCACAACGGTTATTATGTCTGTTGTGTGTTTCAAAGTTTTCTAATAAAACGACAAAAAACTGAAACCTTAATCGTTTTGCTCATCTTTATGTCCGTATCTCACAGAAATTCGAATATTATTAGTATTTTTAACAAATTTTAGATAGAAGATACACTTCTTCCATAAAATGACCTCAAGCTAAAGCTCAAGATAAAAATCACTCCAGAAACGTAACCAAAACGACAGATTTGTAGTTAAAATAAATAAAAACTCGTGGATACAGCTAATAACTTTTATCTCTTTAGGTGCATGGTTAGTGAGAAATGCGCTTCCAAAGTACTGGTAGCAAAACAGTGTACGCAAATTATTTTCAAGCAGATTACCGTACTCTAAGTCTATATATGTATATATCTACTTACAATTCATCAGGACAGTTCGCCGGCTGTTGCAACCGGTATCCGTCTCTTAAATACGCAGCCACCTCAAACGGATCGACCTCCGCGTAAGGTTGGTGAGCCAACGTTGTCAACTCCCACAGTAACACCCCTAAAGCCCAGACGTCCGCCGCCGGGCTGAACTGTCTTTTCGTCAAAGCTTCTAACGCCAGCCATTTGATAGGCCGGTTCTCGTTATCCCCTAAGCAATGGTAGTCTGCCGGGAAGAGATCCCTCGATAACGCGTTGTCGGCTATCATCACTCGCAGATTTTCATCCACTCTGTGTAACAAAGAGAATGGTTCGCTGTTAATTGCGAAGGAAGCACAAGTGCCTTTACCGATTGCACGCATTGATTTCGTTCGGGTTTATATATTCGTATGTATATGTGAGTCGACTATTATCAAAGGCGGCAATCTGACTTTTGGACAATGATTGGTAAATCAGAAAAACGAATTATTGACTTTGTATTCCATCGGCAGTCACAAAACTCTTCGGAACGACATCTTAGATAAATAACAGGTTAACTATTAACCTTTATTTAATGCAGGTTTTGAACCGTATTCTTTGAAGGAGACGATTATATTNTCCCGCGTACCGCTTCAACAAAGCGCGGCATCTCTTCAGTCTCAGGTCCATTAGACGAGCATTCAAACGATGTCCTGTTTTTCTTCGATATGCCCGAAACCCTAAGTCTTCATTTAACACCCTTTTCACCGTGGTTCTGCTTAACCCCATCTGAAGGGCCAACAGTTTCTGCTTACGTTTGGGATTTCTTTGAATTCGCGCCTTCACACCTTTTATCACTGCTGCAGTCCTAACAGACCGAGGGCGACCACTTCTTGACCTGTCATCTACACTAAAGTCTTCATTGTATCGTTTGATGGTACGATAAACGAATCTTTTGGTTATATTCAAATTTTTCAGTCTGTTAAAAATTTGAATTGGCGCGTAAACGCAACGATGCAGCGCAATAACTGCAACACGGTCTTCTTTAAGCGTCCACTCCATATTTAAAAATGAGTAAAATTCTAACAGTATACAATTTTATTTTCATGAAAAATTCGAAATTCGAATTCAATAAACTTTTTTGTGGCCAGCATTCTAAAAGAAAAGTTTTTACTGTATGACAATACTTATGACCTGACTAGTTATATGTATATGTATTTCACTGGATTGGTACACCGCGCGTAGTTCGTTTCCAAATGATTCTTGTTCACCGCCAATTGTACTTTTTTGTATTTAATGTATCGCACTATTTATTTGTTTTTTGGTGTACAATAAAGAATACTCTCTCTCTCTCTCTCTCACACTCTCTATAGGCTGAAATCTAAACAGGACACCTGATGTATGAGACTGGGCTTAAATAAGAAAATGCAACTTACATACAGTTCCTAGCGGCGATGTCTTTATGTAACACGTGTTGAGAGTGAAGATAGAGCAAGCCATCGAGGGCATGTAGCGCCATCCTGACGACGTGCTGAGTCGTTAGTGGCGGTGGAGGTGCTCCCCCGGGTGCCCCTCCAATGGTCACTCCTCTGCACGCCAGCAAGAATAGCTTCATGTTTCTCCATCCGGCATCCCAAGGATACAACAAGAACGGAGCCGTTTGGTCCTCAATGCTAACTCCGAGAACGGACAGCACACGGTCGTGATGGAGTCCGTACAACATGCAGCCTTCTTGAAGAAGCAGCGATACCTGAGATGATGGGAATTATAGTTAATACATTTTCGGTGTATCGGTGTGTGTATCGGTTGTTGGGAATACGTACCTGTACTTGAGAGGCATGTTCAGCGACGGTCTTTACGAGAACTTCTTGCTCTCGTGCTTCCTCATCAGCATAAGTCCCGCGGTAGACTCGGCCGAACGTCCCCTCCATCGCTACGGATCGCAACCTCACTCGACACCGTTGAATTGTTAACTCAGCTATCCTCTGCTGTAGATCTCTGGCTCGTTCTTCTGCGGCTACGGCTGGAAGCGAGGTGGGTCTCCTGTAGCTGGTATAGCTGGCGGCCGACTTGCACGACGAGTCTGGTAAGAACGCGTGAGCGTCCTGTTCATCGCTGCGAGCCCGTCTCAGTTTTCTGGCTCGTGCTCTACAAGCCGCCGCGGCGACTGCAGCTATTAGTATAATGCCTCCAGCGCATCCTGATCCAGCGTAGAAAATATCCGCTGAAGTAGGCGCGTGCGGCACGCTGTCTACTCTAACGGCAGGTCGGATGGCCTCTTTCAAACATATCTTCTTGCGTCGAAAATGCAAAGTCGTAGATGACGAGCCGGTCGAAACATTGAGTGATATAGTGAGATCAACTTCAGCGGCGATCGTCCGCATACATGGCAAGTCCACTCGCCACGTCTGCGGTTCAGTCGGCACGTAGCCCTCGTTCGAAATGTTAAAGGTCGGTGGGTGCATCGCCTCCGAATTCGATTTGACTTCAGCGCTTAAAGTGTAAGGTAACTGCAACAAAAAAAAAAACGAATTTTTGCATTAAAAATATACTTTAAGAGTTGCAACGTAATCATACATTCCTAACGGCATGTTTCATCGGAGCGTAACTGTATCAAAACGTGAATTGACGGACAACGGCACGCGAAACGACCCTAAACGGTCCGTGAGTGAAACGTGGCCATGTCAGGCGAGATCAAATGTCGAACACAGTTTACCGTGAGATCACGAACATCGGTTCTTAATAGGACATCGGACTCAGTCAGATGTTCTACGTACTGTATATTTTGTCTTGAGGCCACATGTCAGATTACTTTGCGGAAAATGTTTATTAACGTCAGTACCTCTCCAATTACAGATATACCATTTGAAAATGACGTGATCGTATTGTTAGAAATCGTCGGAAACATAGCGCGTATGTTTTCAATTACCGCGCCGCGTTTGTTGGGAAACTATTTAAATATTATGATCATGAGGCGCTCATTACTGGGCTAATCAACAAGCGGCCTTTCTTGAATTGTAAAACAAACAGCGTTTGTCGCGGTCTGCGCGGCCGGTTCTTCAGACATTATATTACAGAGCCTCTGTAGATCGTAAAGTGCGTAGGCGCGACAGCGAAGCCGCTAATTAAATNCAATTACCGAGCCGCGTTTGTTGGGAAACTATTTAAATATTATGATCATGAGGCGCTCATTACTGGGCTAATCAACAAGCGGCCTTTCTTGAATTGTAAAACAAACAGCGTTTGTCGCGGTCTGCGCGGCCGGTTCTTCAGACATTATATTACAGAGCCTCTGTAGATCGTAAAGTGCGTAGGCGCGACAGCGAAGCCGCTAATTAAATATTATCACTTGCGAGTCGGTAAGTACAGACAGACAATGGTGGTGCGATCGTTCATCGGCGCTAGTTAACCAGTTTCCAAATATTTGCCCTGCCTAGTCAAAGGCGCCGCCGAGCAAATAAGGGAGTCGCACAGTGGGGTGAGAGGGCCGTGGAGTTCGCCGATCTGATAGCGGCGCCCGCCACAAAGCTCGCGGAGATGCTGATAAGGGCACGAGCGCGTGATCGCAAACGAAGCATATTCATACGCCAAACCGTTTTCTTTTCAGATATTACTTTCTCTTACACACATCGCTGTTCTAAACAAAACGACATCACAGTTCCGCTGTAAGACATAAGTAAAATCTTATCAGGCACATTGTCCAAATCCTACAAGTCATTTGTACAGCTCTTTCAAAAATTTACTGACCTCGTTAACACGACGACGTTAGCCAAAACACAAAATATTCCTGGTGGTAGGACACTCTAGTGAGTTCGCGCGGGTAGGTACCACCACCCTGCCTATTTCTGCGGTGAAGCAGTAATGCGTTTCGGTTTGAAGGGTGGCGCAGCCATGGTGGGGTAGATGTCTATGGGCTCCAGTAACCACTTAACACCAGGTTGGCTGTGAGCTCGTCCACGCATCTAAGCAATAAAAATAAAATTTAAAAAAAAAACAGATAAAAAATTAGGGTTCCAGAGCCGAGACAGTGAGCAGATAAAATAAATAAATGCACATATTATTTGGTTAGCGATGCAGGATGGATCGACAGAAAGTAAATAGGAGTGCATCGTGATCCAACTGTCGAAATATTTGCATGAGAAGCGGCACCGACTTAAATACATGTGTAAGTAAGCTAAAGAAAATAAATTTTGAGGAAGAAAAAAAAACAAGCAATCCCGCGCGGTCAATCAACAACTGAATTATTAATGTACATGCAAAGTTCTATAGAAATAACGATGTTTTTATCAACTTTGAAATTCATCTAAACTCTGTAAGACTTCACTTAAATTACCATAAGAATGGAATTGTTTTCGAGATCAGAACAAACATGGCCGGCAACTCCCTATCTAGTAACTTGCAAAAATAAAACTTTCCTCTTCGAGTTAATTACATTCTTTGTTCTTGTGCATGACATTCTACAACTTTTCAAAGAATCGAGAAAAAGTTTTTAATCGATTTAATAACATGTGATCCTTAGTGGGAGAGTTTCGTTCGTATTTCGCGATACGTGTGCGATTCATATTGAAACATCGATTTACATTTTAGCCGTACAAAGGATCACCATAATCGTGAGAGAGTTTCGTCAGTCCATACAATCATTTAAATAACTAGCTTATCGAGTTTTTAAAGTCAAACGAGGTTATATTCCAGCAAACGATTTTTTCTTTAAGTCCATAAGATAATTCTTTAAAAAAATCACTAAATTCCTTTGCCTGAAGAATCCAAGAAAGAATTAAACAGAACAAGTTTAAATTTAATAAAAACACCAAAACGTTCCCGATTGTTACGCGATTACAAAAACCAGTTGCTGGTGGCAAAAATATTATCGACGACTTATCTATAAAGTTATTGTCTTCCAAAGACAGGTTTACTTAAAAAAAAAACAGCTTCTTGTCAACAATAAAAGCATCAGATATGATTTCGAGTAAATTTAAAGCATTCCACAACACGGTAATTCGTATCATGCCATTTTAACGTTGTTTTGTTACGCGTCATTTTAAAAATGATAAATTTGTATGTGGTATAATATGTATACTTATTTTTGTATTTGATAAACGTTTCACTTACTAAACATAAACAACACCTTAAAATTTATATATACGGTGGTAAGACCTCTTGTGAGTCCACACAGGTAGGTTACCACCGCCCTATTTCTGCTGTGAAACAGTAATGCGTTTCGGTTTGAAGGGCGGGGCAGCCGTTGTAATTATACTGAGACCTTAGAACTCATATCTCAAGGTGGGTGGCGCATTTACATTGTAGATGTCTATGGGCTCCAGTAACCACTTAACACCAGGTAGGCTGTGAGCTCGTCCACACATATAAGCAATAAACAAAAAAAAAACGAGATACGTAGTTTGGAAGCCACAAGAATCGATTTATAGATTTTTTATAGCTTTAGATTGCTGTACGAGCTCTACGCCCACCTGGTGATACGTGGTTAACGGAGCCATTGGAAACTTAATCGTAAATGCCACCGCCCACAAAAGACAAAGTCTTAATAGCGGCTGTCGAAGGTTATGATGGTACAGCAGTTTACTGGGGGTAAGACTAGCAATCACTGATATGTGCCGCCGCCTATTTGTAGCAAATCATGCGTTCGAAATTTAAAAATATTGAATAGCAGCTGCTGCTTCGACCGTTTTTGAAGCACGGCGACAATCATATGTATTTTTTTTCCTCCTACTTATGCTGATAGCCTTGAGAGGCTATTTCAGCTTCGCCCTAACATGCAGGTGAGCTCACGGGGCTCAAACTGGAGTGTTGCTAACACTAACCCTAGCAAGAGCAGTGCTTCGCAGAATCTACCACCGGATTGGAAACGCGACCCACTGGGAAGATGGCATAGACACAGCCCACTGAGTTTCTCGCCGGACCAACTTTTCGGTAGATCTACTAGCTTTTAGTGTCGTAATCAAACCTACCACTTTGTAGCAAAAATCTACCAACTTTTGAAGTTTTCAAAAAGTTCAAATCAAACCTCCATGAAAATAATATTTAAATTATAATATATATTTTTTTTCGTAATATTTCTCTTGCTTTTTTACTCTTTGATGGATTCATCGAATTTACTCGAAAATAGAGGGCGTTACAGGTTGATGTACAGGTCATATCATGGCGGCTTAATAAAAATAAAAAAAACAAACATCATGGCGTCTATGGGTTAATTCGCTCGTCGACCCATTCGTCGCAAGCGTCGGGTTCGACGAGGACGGTGACCGGTGCTTGTGGCACCTAAAAGCACCGTTAATGGATCGGGAGGATCCGTAATGACGTGATATGTCTATTGACTCAAATAGGACTTTGATTTTCCAGTTGACACTTATAAAAAAAACTATGGATGGTAAACAAAAACTTACAGGTTTCCTGGTGAGGCTCTGCCAAGTGAAGTGCAGCTCGTTGATCGTGGCCGGTACGGGGACGACGAAGTTAAGAGCGTAGACATTTATCTGGCCGTCTCGGACGTAAAAAAGTTCCGCCGTTAGACCTGTGGACAATCACAAGTTTTACATTAATTTTGGATTTCATCCTTATGAACCGGTCATCGTTCTCGTCGAACCCGTCGCTGGCGACGAAGGGCTCGACGAGTAAATTAACCCACAGACACAGCCCACTGAGTTTCTCGTCGGATCTTCTCAGTGGGTCGCGTTTCCGACGCGGTGGTAGATTCTGCGAAGCACGGCTCTTGCTGGGGTTCGTATTAGCAATGTCGTCAGGTTTGAGCCCCGTGAGCTCACCTACAAGTTAAAGTTACGCTGAGATAGCCTCTCGATGCTATCAGCTTAGGTAGGAAGAAAAAAAAAACCTTATGAATGCTTCACCATCGCCCTGTTTACTTCTTCGCGGGTTCCAGTGTATCATACACTGAGCTGTCGAATGACGAGTGTGATGCTAAGTCGATGGAATCAACGCTTCCTAGTACGCCGTTATTTTTACAATCGCTTTTACCAATTACCATCGTTTTGACAATGTTATTAGCGTATCTGGAGGGGTTTTGCTATCTACATATAAGCACTGGTAATCGCAAGATTCCAGCGGGCTCCGTCAAGGAAACTCAAAACATAAATCCTCTAGTATACGTTGAAAAAACAATGTGCCAAGCGTCGTTTATTAAATACTAAGTAATTTCAGCACTAGCAGTACCTAATCAATTAACATAAAATGTACGTAATTTCATAAATAATAGATACAACAATTTAAACGGAATCCAGAACGAATCAATGAGCATCGATAACAGGAACGGTAGGCAAAAACTTTGTGCAAAAAGTTGTGTGCGCACGCGCACAATGTGGCGGCGGGATCAAAGGGCGGTAGCACAAAGAAGCCGCAATACGACGCCACTACCACCTGTCTACGAATCATGGGAACAGGATTAAAAAAATATATATATTCGATCGATTATTATATGTACCCATTGTTCAAACGTTTCCGCCTTAAACGCATGAAAACCTAAGTACTTAAATATTAGTTCCCTACGTCTGAATACACCAGGAAACAAAACAGTAGGTAGGTACGCATATTATGTAAAGAAATATTTACACGTGGTTAAACTATAAAACTGGTAAAATATTTGAATATGAACTTGATTATACGATGTTTAATTATATTTTAAACAATAGTACGGAAAATATTGTTTTTTTTGTTGTTGTTGAGATAAGATCAAACTATAATTAATTTTATTCAATACTGACAATTTCAAATCGGAAAAAGGGACATTCAAAGATTCCGTTATATTAAAATTTACAACAAATTCATTTTCATTTAAAAATAATAAAATTCAATATTTAGGACACATGTTATAATTATGTTATGTGGATAGTGCTTATTTATAACAGTTTAAATAAACAAATAAAGTTTCTTTTTATTCCTTCTAAGCAATTTTCAGCAAAGATCTCACTGATACACGCAGTGATCAGACATGAAGTCTAAGTCTCAATTATGTAGTCATCATGGATGTTCCATCCATCCCACTCAAATATTCAATCTATTTAACATTAAACAATAGGTATATGAAAACAGAACGAATAACCAGATCCCGTAAGATTTGACTTTAAGCGAGAATACGATATCCTCGCCTATGGATCTGTCTATGCTTAACAGATGGTCCTGAATTTGATTGGTCAATTAAACTTGTATTGAATAAAGGTTTTAAGCTTTTGCAAATTGCACATATTTGACTGGTCATAGTACTACTATACTATACTCATAGGGCACCTTGTTAGCCCGCACGAGGCCCTCTGAGTTTCTCGCCGGATCTTCTCAGTGGGTCGCGTTTCCGATCCGGTGGTAGATTCTGCGAAGCATGGCTCTTGCTGGGGCCAATGTTAGTAATACTCCGGTTTGAGCCCCGTAAGCTCACCTACACGTCAAAGAGAAGCTGAAATAGCCTTTCAAGGCTATCAGCATAGGTAGGAAGAAAAATAAACCCGCACGGGTAGGTACTATCACCTTATCTGTTTCTGCTGCGATACATCATGAGTTTACGCATGCAGAATGTGACAGCCTTTAACGCAATTGATGTCTCAGAGTGAGCGATGGTTATGTACGCAGGCTAAGGTAACTGGATGGGTTCGTATGACCATCGGTTGGATAATCATGTTTCCAGTTTTGTAAAAAATGTAATTTTTTTTTGCTTATATGGGTGAACGAGCTCACAGCCCACCTGGTGTTAAGTGGTTATCCATTAGGCCACAACTACTTCGACAAAAAATATTTCTAATTCGTAATTGATCCTAATATTATTGTGTTGGTATCTACACACCATTATTAGGAAAGGCGCTATTAATTTATAATAACTGATCGTATGCACAACGTGAGTCAAGCTCAAAAACACACACCAATTTGATTTAGTAGATATCGAACCAACTCGTCTGATAGAATTTATTTTTTTGCAACAAGAAAACATATCTAATGGTAATTTTTTACAAAAGTTCAACCGAAATGCCAAAATAGCGAGCTACTAAAAGCTAGTTCTTCACGCAGCTTCGTCTGCGTGGACTAAAACTTTTATCATGTCTAAGTGGAGACCAATGCTGAATAGGGAGGTAGAAGGTATTCTATGTCTATGTCTAATGGTTCAAATTATTTCCATTTCGTAATTATCCTGTATTTTGTAAAAAATAGTTAAATGATTTAGGCGTGAAAACATAATTAGACGGAATAAGAGGTTTTATTATTTGCTATATCCGATTTTAATGGAACAAAACCTATATTTTGCTGCTAATTATTACCGGTCTAACGGTGAAAATTACATTAAAATCTATTCCGTTAGTAGTTACCGGATCCCAGATATATTAACAACGTAATTGTCGCAACCCACCTTAAGACATGAGTTCTAAATCTGTTTTCTACAGCTACTACACTCGGCTCCATTCGACTACTCCAGCCTTCAGAGAAGGAAATGAAACGTATTACTTTGCTGCTTTACTGCAGAAACAGGCAGGGTGGTGGTACCTAGTCTTGCGGGCTCACAAGGCGCCATACTACCAGTACATCATCATCTATATGTCGGAGCATCGGTGGTAATAGCTAGCTGGTTAGAATCGGGGACGGCGCGGCGATCGTAATTATTTATGTATAGACTTGTTATTGACTCGTTCAATGTCCAATGCACAGTGTCAATCAATCTGTGGATGACGTGTGACATTTGCAGATATAGTCTATGACGGTGGAATGCCGAGACAGTCATTTGAGAGAGAAGGCATTCTCTTTGGAGGCACCATTGCGATCGCACGCATCTCTGATATCAACGCGTTCTAGTCTGCTATTACATATTTTATTGTGTTCTTATTTCGAGTCTAACCTACTAATGACTGACCACGAGGACACAGATAATGATTGGGAAAAGCTCAACCCGACATATACATCACAATTACTCCCATTTCTATTTTTATAATTTTTTTGCAAACATACAGTCACACCGGATTCTAGCGTTTTATTGTATCGACGATAGTTGCAATACATTGGACATAATATGCAAAACGCTGTGACTCGTTACACCACATTCTTCAACAAAACGCTTATAACAATAAATTTAAAATCGTAGGTGTTTATAAGAGACATTTTTCGGTCCATTACAATAAAAAAAGAAACAAGTTTCTGACTGGTTGTACGTAAATTTGGATTTTATAAGCAAAATGCCCGTTAAAGATCGATTCCATATAAGAAGGGTGATGTTTCTTAACGATGTTGCGAATATGTTTTAACAACATCAGGTTTTTATAAGGATTTTGTTTCTTATTGTTTTATTCAAATTCATTTCTCACAAGAATAATCAAAAATGTGACACAAAAATAAGTAAATGCTGTCTGATATTTGAAGTGTGAGTCAGCGCTCAGTATTATAGAACTGTTTGTTTTAGTTCTAGTCCAAACTATGTAATTTATATGTACTAATGTAAATTTTGTATATATAAAGATTACCGATGGTATTAGAAGCCTTAGAAGTTAAAGAATAACGAATCGATTTAAATTTCGAAGAATCGATACATTAGAACGTGACTAATTCACATGCAAATTAGGTTCGGAGCGTGCGATTATATTAATAAATTTAGGGCTATTTGTTTATACAACGGAGAGATATACTCGCTAACGAGGCATAATACAGCGCGATTGTTTGCACAGACCGCCTGCGATAAAACGATTATACGCTTTTGTTTACATTCTTCAGGTTTTA
The DNA here is from genome assembly GCF_003987935.1 of Bombyx mandarina. The sequence goes on along the minus strand of NW_021011527.1, from coordinate 1,093,091 downwards.
ATAGATTAATTAATAATGCGCATGCGAATGCTCTGTTTTGAAAATTTGCTATTCGATTATCATAAATAAGAGCGTCCCGACAGATTTACATTTGGATAACAGTATTCTGGTACATTCTTGAAAGTATCTTGTTCGTTACAGCAGTTCTTATTAACTGGTGGTAAGATCCCTTGTTAGTCCGCGCGGATAGTTCCCACTACCCTGCCTATGTCTGCCGTGAAGCAGTAATGCGTTTCGGTTTGAAGGGTGGAGCAGCCGTTGTAACTATACATGAGACCTTAGAACTTATATCTCAAAGTAGGTGGCGCATTTACGTTGTAGATGTCTATGGGCTCCAGCAACCACTTAACACCAGGTGGGCTGTGAGCTCGTCCACCCATCTAAGCAATAAAAAAAAACTCGAACATTGAATGTCTGTTTGGACAAATTAAAAACTAATACAATTTTCATAATGAGTTACTATCTACATTTATAATTCACAACATTATTCTTGCTTGTCGAATCGGTCGAGCTAGCATTATCAATGCAAAGAACTCAAAGACATGTATTTATACGCTTCCCACATCTATGTTAGACATGGCTATCTTTACTTGTTAAAAGTTTTGAAAATTTCAGGATAACTGGAGGCGAATCTGTTAGAGGAGACGTTTTTTATTATAATGCAAAAAGAGTAACGGGTGCATAATATGTGGTAGGGTAGTATTATGGAAACGCACAGTTAGGTAGGTACCACCATCCCGCCTATTACTTACCAGTCGAAGTCCTATAGTCTAAAGGCCAAGACGCCAATTACGACGCCTAGACGCCTTTTATATCGATTGATGCAACTGGGCCGGTGTTCGAATCCCGCAGACAGGGGCCAGATTTAAGTAATAAATCAAATAATTAATCATAAAGTACGATTTGAGGGGTATCGTATGAGTTATCCGAATATCTTCCACCATGTCTCAGAATAAGCGACGCCATTTGCGTTTGGTGTATATGAGCCAATGCATCTAAATATAATATACCTACAGTACTTTAAGAATGCTAACCATGCCTCAAGTAGTTACAAAAAAGTGCCATAACTTAAAGTTACATTCCCATACAAGACATGTGCAATAGGTAAGTGCCCGGGACAGCTACCGAACGCGGTTCCTTTGAACTGTCGGCATCTAAAAGAAGTCACTTGATACGACAAATAACCAGAGATAATAAGCACCCGCTGTTTACGAGACGTTTTCTGCTTAAAACTTACTCGTAACGTAGTCCTTGGGCAGATAACGGCACTTTGTTACTGTTGATTAGCCGTCAGATAAACATAAAAACTTCATCTGCCTCTATTTTTCTTCACAAACCTATTTAATATGAATATGAATAAAAAATATATGTACTCGTATTAATTTCAATCTTAAATTTCGAACTACATATCGTCTTTTCGCATTAAAAGTGTACAATTTCCAAAAATATTCGAAATTGAGTTAATATGTGGTATCACCAGTATTTTTCTAATAAATACTGTCAAAAGAGCGTAATATAGTTTTCTATGTTTTGACTACTATTAAAAAAATTAATACATAATTTTATCTTACTTTAAAAGACAGACAATGTAACTGGTAAAAAATGAATGTTGGAAATATGATTAATATGAAAAATATCACATGTTAAACCTTTAAAACAATCTCCTGTAAAATATTAGTAAGTTTTGAGATTATACAGTTTTAATGCGAGAAGACGATATATGTGTTTTTGTCGATCACACGGTGCTTTCAAAAGAGGTTCAACGCGATGAATTATGTCTGTTTTTTTTTTAATTATTTAAATTCTACCCAAAGAATATGGCGTGAATCAAGCCTTGTTCCTGCTATTGAGGCTCAACATTAGCACCTCCGTTTATCGCCTTCATTAATTTCGCACAAAACACCATTTGCCGTGAATAGAGCACAATGCCCGTTGATATTTCGTATGGAATACAAACCGAGAGGGTTCGTGAAGATTCGGGCTACAAAACGGGCATTGTGCGAAGGCGTGCAAGAAAATAAAATACGGTGCAAAGGTGTCGGTGGTTAGCGATGAACTAGGGATGGGCTAACGTTTGTTAAATTAAAAATTATCACAAACAATAAATTAAATTTAAAGTTTTTTTTTTATGGCTTAGATGGGTGGACGAGCTCACAGCCCACCTCGTGTTAAGTGGTTACTGGAGCCCATAGACATCTACAACGTAAATGCGCCACCCACCTTGAGATGTAAGTTGTAAGGTCTCAAGTATAGTTACAACGGCTGCCCTACCCTTCAAACCGAAACGCATTACTGCTTCACGGCAGAAATAGGCAGGATGATACCCACCTGTAAATTAAAAACTAATGTTTTTGTTTTTAAAATATTTTTTCAATTCACGTAAGTAACTCATTTATCATATGTTATGGTTACTATAATGAGTAGATATATTTCTTTCGACAAATACATTATGGATGTATTTATGACTCCATGCTGTTTAGTTGGAAATCGACGGAAGTTAACGAAACTGGCGCTTCCAGAGGATGCGGTAAATAAAGTTAACTAATAATAACTTTATATAAATAATGGCGAAAGACGTTACGATGAAATGGAAATGGGTTAATTTCATTAAAAAAAACCTCGTATAAATATAAAAACTGGGTTTGTCTCGCAGTTCCACTCGTGTTAAAATTAGTATGGAAAATCAGAACACACATCTGTCTGTGTGTGTGTATGTGTGATAAAAAAATTGCACAGTGCAATCTCTGTAACACGAATCTTGTTAAGTCGAATAAAATGCCGTTCCTTTTCACTAAACACCCAAATACACAGTATTTCGAATTATTTAGACTTTGTAACTCGAACAAAATGTTATTTACCTGCATAGACATTTTAGTACATATTTATACTAGACTAGTTGTAACCGTCCGCTTCGCTGGGCATTTAAAATTAATTTAACATTATTATTTTTCACCCCCACAAAGATTCTCATTATTAACGCCCCCGCAACTGGTGTAGGGAGTCCAAAATTCATATAAATATTAGTCTATCCATTAAGTACATGTATTTTCTACCTGGATACCAAGTTTCAAGTCAATCAGCTACACGGTTCAGCAGTTATAGCGGAGCATCCGTAAAAACCACTGTAGATTTATATATTACTATAGATAATTCGAATTTCAATAATCATACTCTGAAGTCGAGGTTAATGAAACTTAATGACATCTTAGTTGGAGTTCCCAGAACTCATAGAAGTAATTGATTCCGATAAAAATATACCTATTATAAAACTTGAAACGAATTTTTATAATTTTTATTTTGCCTCCGCGAAAAATATACTCAAAAATAGCTCTTTATTAAAACGAAATTTTAGTCATTAAATACTTCATATCTCAAACTTCTTGTAAGCCGAAGACTCAATAAGTCGAAGTTTTTTGCATTTCCCCTAACATTTAGATGCTTCTGTAATTGTATAATTTAGAACTAAATTCATTTGTATGCTAATTTATACACACTATTTTTAAACACAAAAATCTGACAAAAAGTGGTTTTTAGGTGGAGCTTTAACGAACAAACACATAATATAATGTTTCTTGTAGATCTTCCATATATCTAACGTACCGACAAACTTCTGTTACATTTTTAAATTAAATTGTATTTCATATTATAGGAAAAAATGGACGAGACATTTAAATAATTACTTATTCAACTTTTTTCAACACGGAAACGTGATTATAATCATGTACAGATTATTTGTTGGAATAATAAATACTATTATAGAAAAATAATAAACTATTCGGTAAATACAAGATCACTTTTAATTTTATTTGTAGAATGTTTAACAATTGTGGAATGTTTATTTGTAGATTGTTTATGTTTGCAGACATTAAAATATTTTCGCATCACTAACGTGTACGTGGTTATGCACTCCACTTGTCGAGGGCTCACGATAGACGGGGATAAAATGTTCTTTACAACACTCTCTACGAATGAAAATTATGAAGATGCATATCGAAAGAAAACTAGTAGATACATAAACTTTATTTCTTATGTTTAAGACACCGTGGCATGAAAATACATTAAATTAATTGTGTAGATGATAATACTGTTTATATAAAAGGTTTTTTTTTGGCTTAAGAAAACATTTCAATGCTTTTGTGGTCATTGTGTATTTGGCTACAGCACGTGAAGTGTTTGATAAATATTAAACACGACATCAATTTTCCAAATACCAGCCCCTTAGTTTACTAATTTCGTAAATTACTTAATAAACCAGTCAAAGACTTTTTTTGGATCAATACATTGGTTGAAACTTTTCAAAACCGTGCACCCCAAAAATTGGTTTAAGCCAGAAATAGATTATTTACAAATCAGCGGTAAGAGAACACAAAATATGTCGCGATAAAATTTCCTAAACAACTATAAACCAATCGACCGGCTCCGTGTCTGGAGACAGACCACGCTCGTTTAACGACTCCGGGTAACGTTAAAACAACTAATTTATCGACAATTCACTTTTATCGGTGTCAATAAAACAGTTACGTTCGTGGTGTTTCTCGCTTCGAGACCTCCGACTCTGTTTATTTAAATATCTTGTGAACAATAATTGTAATAATCATTGCGTTAAGAGATTACGTTATCACGGACAAAAATCTCGCGAGCGATACGAATTTTATTTGCATATTCGAGACTGTTGAATTATTCGTGATCTAGATAGAACGGTCTTTATTACAAAACTAGCTGACCCGACAGACTTCGTAGTACATCAATCGATGAATAAAAGACCTAAACTTTTGTATAAAATAAACCTAAAATAAACAAATGGAATCCGTCCGACGGGGGACACATCAAAGGGAAAACAAAATTGTTATTTTTATTTAATTCAGAGCTTTTTCATATTTATCTACCTTTAAAGCCTTCTCTGGACTTCCACAAATGATTCAAGACCAAAATTAGCCAAATCGATCCAGCCGTTCTCGAGTTTTAGCGAGACTAACGAACAGCAATTCATTTTTATATATTATATAGATGGGTGTTATTTAACTCAATTGTATAATTACGTAACGTGAAAAAGATAGGTTTCTTGTAGAAATTCTTACCAATACATATAGTATGTAGAGATGTCATTGATAATAAATTATATAATTAAGATTCGCGCAAACAAAGACCATTAAATCATTATTGTTATGACAAGACGTGCACGTTACATACATAAAGAGGACGCCGGACAAAACCGTAAAATCACAATAGCATAAATAAACTAAATCCTATTTAAAATCTAAATGGTTTAAAATTACTTACGGACCTCTCAAACGCTCACAACAATTGAGGCGTTGAAAATTGCGTAATTGCATTTGACAAAAAAAAATATGCACGGGAGTGTATTCAGGTGGAAATGTTTTGAGGTTTTCGAAGCTAGCGTTCCGGAAGTGAGCCGGGTAACGTGATCCCTTATTGTTCGACCGCCCAAACGCGGATTTCGTCCGTAACAAGATGAGCATGCTGTACGATCAAAAATGATCCACAGCACAATCGTTTTTAAAAAAAAACTGTACTATATCGAGCGCCAAATTGACTAAAGTTCTGTTTTATAGTAATTTACGCTTCAAGCACAATTTTTTGCGAGAGACTGATGGACGCATTCATGCTTTATCTGTTAAGCTATTACCGGCATATATAACATAGTGTGAATGCTAAAACCCCTCTTTGAGGCACGGTTTTGCAATGTCAATTGTATTTCCCCATTCCCCAAACGCTTCAAACTGTTTCGTTGTAAAAATCTAAAACACTACCCGTACTCGCCCGCTTCGCTGGGCATTTAAAATTAACATTATTATGTATTGTCATTAATTAATTCATTCATTCATTCATTCAGTCATCATTATTAGGGAATCCAACACTCATATAAATATTAGGCTATCCATTAAGTACATATATTTTCTACATGGATACCAAGTTTTAAGTCAATCGGATGCATGGTTTAGTAGTTATAATGAAACATCCGTAAAAAACACTGTAGATTTATATATTAGTATAGATATATACGGTGACGGTGGCGTTACCTACTCATTCGTGCCTCAATTTGTCCGCTACTACCAGTAATTGGGTGTAGTACAAACTGACATTAGGGAAGGTCCACAGCGACTCTTATGTTAAGTTTATCGAATTAAATCAAGACGCTGAGCATAGTCATGCAGAGGTTTTGTGGAGGAAGGAACAACTCAAGGCGAATAATGTGTGTGATAATCGTCTCCATCTTTCACTGCTACGGCGTTACACATGCAATTTACCCCGACATCCCCCTACACTGTACTTAATTACACAATAATGCAGCAACGCGAACATTCAGTAAACAAATTTATTGAATTAATGACTCCCGCCCCGCCACCTAATTAATTGGTTTTTGTTTACACGGCACGTCCTTGTAGCACCGATTAATTTCCTTAATTTAAAGTTAATTGATAACTTATCCGATGGTTATAGGCTAACAAATATTTAAGAGCTCCGAAAACGCGTTAATGAATAAATTCGAATGAACATGAGCAATTAATTGAGGCATAATGACCATTAACATGTGATAGGCTCGCATCATCCTTATCGGTCAAATTAGTGGTGGGCGTTTATTTTTATTTTTATTGGAACCCGTTCAACCTCTTTATTTGTTTAATTGGAGTTTTACTAAACCATTGGGGATTGTTAAAGTGTACATTAGTAAATTTTATGGTAATACGTTCTAAATCGGGCTTATAATGAAACACGGTCGCACTGTAAATTTTATAAAGATTTAATTGCTCGTTTCTGGCCAAAAAAAAATAAAAAGAGGCACTAACAGCTAAGGATTCCGGTTCAAATTACAACGTAAATTCTTTAATGTAAATGAACGACCTCCCGTTTTAATTATTCGCAGGGACTAATTGTATTTATATTTTATTTATTTATTTATGTACACACAAAAAAGAAGACATAGTACAGAGTAATAGGAAAAAAATGTACAAAGGCACTGCTTATTTCTTTAAGAAATCTCTTCCAGCAGACCTGCGAGAGGATTATGAGAATAATAATTAAAAGTGATGAGTGTGTGTAGAAAGCTAAAATAACAAATACAACATGACAATAATTATAGTAATGCACATACACATAGCAAATATTGTTAAACTTGAATAGAAAATATTATAAGTAACACAGTATATACGAAGAATATAGAACAATGATCATTCGTTTTATATTATGCATCATGTCTTAGTGAAAAGTTTTGAAGGAGACACATTGATTGATGAGACTTTTTGCCCGCATGCCCGTTCCCGGGTGTCAAAGCTAATCCACTCGATTTAGTTTGACAGTTGGAATCTTTTCCCAATTTTTTGCTCTAAAACGCCACATGTTTATTGGTATTATCTTCTCTTAATTATGCGCGGCGAGACGAAAACATCATCAGCTGACTAGTTTCGTTAATTAACAGTATTTCAATCACAGACGATATCATTGGTTCTTGCTTGAGTATCTTATCTTGGTGGTTATATCGTAATTGCTTACACTACGCGTCATATATAAATTACTTGAGTTCATTTTAGAGTGGAAGATTTTGAAAACTCCCCATCATTGCGGAAAATAATACTCTCTACTACATATTATGAGTTTCATAAACCGAAGCTTAAATAATGCATTAGTATAAGTAAAAATACTAACATTTACACACATATCACGACGTTCGTGTGTTAGCGGTATAATAAATAAAGTGTAAAGAAGGCAAACAATGTTTGCGATCGGCCCACCGGGAAAGTGCCGTGACGACAGATTTATTCTGGAACGAACGCGAGTGTTGCCATACTTAAACGTAAACATTGCCCACCTGTCGTTGAATTATATCGCGAATATGTAAACATTTATAACATTCTCTTTAAAGAGTCTTGTGTTTATCAAAACATAACTGAGCGCTAAACTAGCTACTTATCCAGTAAAATATTATTATATTTTAGTTTCAAAACAAACTTACCGTACGTATTAACTTATTAACTCAGTCAAATGTAAATCAATGTTTTATTAACTTTCATTACTTTCCTGTATGAAGTTTTTGATAATTTTAAATATTAATCAAATTATTTTTAAGATTCGTAGTAAAATTCTCTAAAAGATGCTCAAATTTACTCGCAATTTACGTTCGACCCGTGGCACATGCTGACGAGAGCTTCATTGTGCTATCTGAGTTATTTTGGAACTGCGAACTCGTCTCCACATCATAATCTTATCATCCATCATCGCCCAATAAAACTACTATAATAATATCTAACTTCAAGAAAATCTATAAAGTTATACTTAAACAGTTGTTTCTATTGCTAAGACAAGTAGACAAACTTGAGGCCACATTGGCGAGAAGTGGTATAGTTTATAGACACCAACAACGTACCAACACCAATTTTGTGACATGAGTTCTAAGTCTCACTTCTATAGCACAAAGGCTGCCCCACCCCTCAAACCAGAAATCATTACTGTTTCGCGGTTGAAATAGGCGGGATGGCCGTAGTATTGACAAAAGATGCATGTCTTTTATTTATCTCTGATAAAACATTCACAGTGAGAGTGCTCGTTTTAAAATATTATTATGAACACTATAGACGTTTTAGTAGGTCGGGTTTCTCATTTCCGTTATTATCGTACCGCCAGCCACTATAGTACTTCAGCTTAATACATAAAGTGTGGGGGAGTAGTTATTGCATTGGGATCAAATTGCTCGTCCATACGAAATAGTAAGAATAAGCGTCAATCGATAAACATATTATGTTAATCGAACAACCCTCGAGACTCGAAAAATCTCAGAACTCTTAAAAAAAACTTACCACCCATTACCCATTTCACTCAGCAACTCGAGTGAAACTCCAGCGTAATAGTTACAGAGGATGGTATGCATGTGTGTGTAGAAAAAAGCGCAGCTGAGCACGGGCGACGGTCGTGACGTGCTTGTAAATGTCGCGGGATTGTTTCCATCCCTTCGTCACATTTGTTTTGTATCATTCACGATTCAATTATGATATAGAGGACCACGTGCACCGTCAAACAGCGCACCGTACATTTCATCGACTTATCTTTAAGATTACGACAATCCGTCGACAGAGGTTATCGCACGGTAGCCCTCGTCGTAAAATCGATGCATTATCGACATCGTCTGATACGAGATTTATTTTCGACGTTTTTATCGTTACGTCGATAAGGAATTTGTTCGAATTATCACGGCGACTACCTCACTTTTTCCCGCCTTTATGTGGGAAAACGTCTCGAGCGTCACATGCGCAAACATATGGTCGGACGGCGAAGGGTCTTCCTGAAAACCTCTCGCGCTAGCAGTGCCAGAACCAAACAAACACAAACTGTATGCCGAGTAGGTGTCCAGTAACAAAACACACGAACACGCTTGTCAAATAACGTTCACCAAATATTATCCGACCTCCACACTGTATTATGTCGTGGATTTGTACTAATATAAAAGCGTATGGCACAGAAGCTTGTTTGCATTGGAACTTAGTGAGGCCATATGAGTCGGTGGAAGGGAAAATATTACACGGAACAAGCAAATATTCTGACGTTTCGACAAAGAGACCAGAAATGTGTTTGAATTTTGAAATAAAACAAACTGTAACAATACCAACGGGAATTCAAAAATCGTCTGTTGGAGGAAGACTTGAAAAACGCAGTTTGAAGAGGGTACTCGAGGAGAGCTCTCAGCATAAGCGTCGACATCAGACGAGCGAGCTTAACCTGCTTTATTTAAATGTAGAGAGCTTACAAAGCTCACACATCCGNAAGAGACCAGAAATGTGTTTGAATTTTGAAATAAAACAAACTGTAACAATACCAACGGGAATTCAAAAATCGTCTGTTGGAGGAAGACTTGAAAAACGCAGTTTGAAGAGGGTACTCGAGGAGAGCTCTCAGCATAAGCGTCGACATCAGACGAGCGAGCTTAACCTGCTTTATTTAAATGTAGAGAGCTTACAAAGCTCACACATCCGGGCTTCTAACCTTAAATTTAATACCTACACATACCGTTGTAACTATACTCTAGAGTCTAGACCATAGAACTTATATTTCAGGGTGGGTGGCGCATTTACGTTGTAGATGTCTATTGGCTCCAGTAACCACTTAACAGCAGGTGGGCTGTGAGCTCGTCCACTCACCTTAGCAAAAAAAAAATACGCCAGAGGATCTCAATCACAATAATCTCTCCGATTATAGATCATCGACATATATCTTTTAATGGGAAGAAGAAAGTATATTAGGTATATATGTACAACATACCTTACTTCGTTTTTAGCAGTCAGATTCCCCTTTATTTTCCTGCCTTACTGCCTTATTTCTACCCATTAAGTACTGGGGACAGGTTATATAACAACAACCACCATACTATTTGAGCGACTAAGCGATCATTCGTTACATTTGAAGGCGGACAACCATTGTGGGACATCAATTGTATTTTATTCAATCAATTGAATTCAATTTTATGACTCAAGATAGGCAACGAGCGCGTTGATGTGTCTGCATTGCCCACTAAACGGTAAGCATCAGATGGGCTGTGAGTTTGAATGAATAACATACACTGCCCATTCTCGGCGCTTTTAGACTTCAAGCAACCGTCACTTGCAAACTAATCCCTAACATAGCCACCTGAGTTTCTCGCCGAATCTTCTCAGTGGGCCGCGATTCCGAGAAGCACTGTTAGGGCTATTGTTAGCAAATTCTCTCAGGTTGAGCCCGTGAGCTAACTTACCCGTTCGGACGTAGCTGAAATAGCCCTGAAGCTTTTTTTTTATTGCATAGATGGGTGGACGAACTCACGGCCCACCTGGTGTTAAGAGGTTACCGAAGCCCATAGACATCCACAACGTAAATGCCGCCACCCACCTTGAGATATGAGCTCTAAAGTCTCAGCATAGTTACAACGGCTGCCCCCACCCTTCAAACCGAAACGCATTACTGCTTCGCGGCAAAAATAGGCGGGGTGGTGGTACCTACCTGTGCGGACTCACAAGAGGTTTTACCACCAGTAATAATTATACAGCTAATAAGCTAACAGCTAATAGGTAGAGAAAAAAGGTAATATAAACAATGTTACAACGAACTCAACTTGTAGTTATCAAAGAATATTCTAGAACAAACTTTACACAGCCGCACTTTATATTTTAAACCGCCGTCACTCATAATGGGAATCGTATAATGAAATGTTATATTACGTCCGTTAAGCAAACAATGGATAAAAAGAGCAAAATTTTAAATGGCGGGTGTGGGCGCGGCGTGCCCTCCGGTGTCCCGTCGCGCTTCTGTTTTATTTTGAAATTTATAAAACAACAATCTTGAATTGCAAACAAGAGGCACTAGGCACTGATATAAACATCGACAACAAAATAAATAAAATACTGAATCAACAATTTTTTGTGTTAAGTAAGAAAGAGGTAGAATAACTCATGACTCACTATCGCACCCCGTGGACTCTAAATAAGGGCTATACTGCGCTTTCAAAGTGGAACGCGTGACAACCAAAAGCATAAATAGGTAAGAAATATGTGTGGGTTCGTACTCAACACCAAAATTGTTGTGGAAAATCATGATAATACCATTACCAACCAGTAATTAGATTAATAGTCAAGGAGTCTAGAGTCCGCATACTTTGATTAATAACAAGAAAAAATATTACAAATATAGATTATCTGAGTTCTCTAATTTTAAATTATGCCTAAGTGTTTTTCTTAACACTAATCATACCAACACTCAGTGGTACCTATTTTTGACGTGACAACGTCTTATAATTCGATGGAGCCGGCTGCACGCACGAAAAAACATGGCTCATGCGGCGTTACCTCGCTCTGAGGCGTTCCATTTAAGGCTTGAAGTGCAAGCGAGAGCGCGCAACGAGCGACAAAGAGGCACAATCGGCCTCCACGTTAAGCCTTCGCCTCCACGAATAAAAATAAAAAAAATTTAAAAAATGAAACCATTCCATCAGTATTTTCTTATGACGTTGTCACGTTCACTATCGTCAGTAAACGGACTTTACAGACAACCGATTTTTACTATAGCGGGCAGATAACGGTATACGACAAGTATTACTTAAAATAATAAAAACAAAACAAAAAAATAGTATAATAACTGTAGGTTGATTGGTAAGAAAAAGTCACGAAGTCAAATGTGCAAAAGCAATAAGATGATACATACGTGCATTTGGTATGTTTAGTGCTGAGTGTAACGACGACGAATAAAATAAAATAAAATTTGTTCCAATGACTATGCGGACAAGTGTAATAAATGCCTAATGTCTTCGAGTGTGACGGATGAAGTTATTTAACGATGTAATTACACGGTTTACCATGGTTTCCGTCACGGGACAGCTTCCGGGAATCTACAATAGCCAACCAATACGGTCGCGACCGACAGCAGATTCGACGCGCCCATCCAACTACTGGTGATAACTTGTGATGCGATAGACCATAACGAGATTAAGCAATAAGTAGACAACGACAAACAATCCCCTCTACATCGACTAGACGCCTGTTGTATACGTTTTATACTGTTGTCTGTGTTGTAGACGTTATTGTAATGCATTTGAATATTAACAGGACATACGATAAACTCGGGGACTTAATCGTGCTGACACCAATAATGTAACACGATAAGTAGCTAGTAATATTCAACGTGAGAATGTTAAAATATACGTGTGATTCAAATTGAATAACAAACAGAACATTCAATTAATTTCCCAGCCATCGTCGCAGGATAACATCTGTTTTGAATATAAAATACGGCAACACGTACCGGCCGTGCCTCGTTAAACCCCAAATAAAAATGAGACCCGCACAACTGGCGAACAAAAAAAAAAAAAGAAAGAAAGAAACGTCTGCCTACACACGTAGATCTTAAATTTTGATCGAACGACCCTGAACGATCCATTATTATTAATAACCAGTGTCCAAATAAAACATACGACCGACATAAAATATTAAATTAAAAAAAATAAGACACGAGCCTTTTTCAATACAAGACATTCATTAACACCGCGACGCAGTGGATCGAGATAAAACAAACATGGCNAAAAAGAAAGAAACGTCTGCCTACACACGTAGATCTTAAATTTTGATCGAACGACCCTGAACGATCCATTATTATTAATAACCAGTGTCCAAATAAAACATACGACCGACATAAAATATTAAATTAAAAAAAATAAGACACGAGCCTTTTTCAATACAAGACATTCATTAACACCGCGACGCAGTGGATCGAGATAAAACAAACATGGCGGGCGGCGCGAGCGCATATAAACATGGAGTTTATCGTGGGAGGCTGTCACAACACGCGTCCATTGGACAGTGACGCGCCGGTGAAAGCCCGTGAAGACACCCCGTAATACGACACACGAGATGATGTTATCTTACGGGAAACATTTCAAGCCTACGCACGCCACGTCTTACTGTCCATTCGACTATTAAACCAACAAATTCCGATACATCAATTACCACGAACACGACATGATTCCCATCGAATTTGAAATGAAATCTCGCTGACAAACTATTCACTCAAACTTTAAATTACCCAACGCGGAATACTAAACGCGCTTTCTATTGAAATACTCCAAGAATTTTAAGATCGAAGAGATAAATACGAAGTTACTTTTCAAACTATCAACGCTAGACTGAATCCAATTAACCTCCCAAATAAGCTATTGAAACTTAACAAGGTTCTAACGCGGCGGAAAAAGGGACGCAACGCGTTTATCAACAAAACAAGCACAACAAAGAAACTAGTCGTGATCTCCATCATAGATCCATCATAGAGCGCCGACTGGCTTGAGATGGATTGCCTGTATTATCCCAACAAGCACCTATGGATAACCGGCACAACTCCAATTGCCAACAATCTGTCCAAGTCAACTTCACTCTTAGCTCCGTTCCAATTTTCCCCGAAGGAACAGCGCTAACAAGTATTATTATTTGTTCGTTGAAATGAAAATCTTGTACTAGCTTAATGCATGTTATCTTTAGATGGATCTCGAGACGGTTACATTGTTCAATATAAATATAGACACACTATTGTACTATATATACGTTACTCACTAAATAAAATTATAATTTACGCCTGTCTTAACGACTTCTTTTTTTTTTATTTTAATTTAAATAAGAGTTATGAACGACTTAATTGATATAATGGACTGCGAACGTGGAGGGGAATCCACCCGTCAAGAAAGTCGAAACCATGGTTTTATAATAACAGCATGCGGTTACTATAAATCAGAATTACGAAAGCTAAGCGGAGAAGTCGGTTTTCGGCTTCGATTAAAGTCGAGCCGAAAACAAATACGATTTCAACCACGCCTCTTTTTTTAAGACTCGGGGCGAGGACTCGATTTTATTTCACCTAGCACTGTCTCGATTAGAAGACTTATAAGCCGCTACTGTGCCTGGGCGAGCTGGGAAATTACAAACTGCACGACGCACGAATCGTCACTTATCTTTTTAATGGCCCCAAAGTCTTTTCGGTCACGACATCGCGAACTTTAAAATAAATCCACAAGGCACCATCAGTTAAACGGGCGCCTTCGAAAAACAAATATTGCGACTGTTTAAAAATTCTACGAGTTTTAAATTTAAAAAGAAAAAGATAAACAAAACAGCATCGAACAGAATGGCAGGGTTAATGAGGGAGCAACTTATACTACAATCAATTATTTGGTGGGTAGAATTCAAATGTGGTGGGTGCAACTGATCTCAACTTTTCGTGTACATTGTGTTACTGTTACTAAGTCGAAAGACAGCGAGTTAGTAAATATAAATGTTCGCGAGAGAGGTACGCCGAGAGCAGCGTCCGTCCAGGGCTGCAAATAAAACATCAGAGAACTAAGAGCAAAGCAAACATTTCCATTCGATGTATTCTCGGAAAGATTTCAGAGATGGAATCGAATTTGCGAAAAATACGCGCGTGAACCACGCTGCGCCCACACCTCGTTTAGGTATATTTCGTTACCATTTACGAACGTGATTTCTAATTAATTAATTTTAAACTAGCTGACCCGGCAGACTTCGTAGTGCCTCAATCGATAAATAAAAGTCCTAAACTTTTGTATAAAATAAACTTAAAACAAACAAAAGGAATCCGTCCGACGGGGGACACATCAAAAGAAAAACAAAATTGTTATTTTTATTTAATTCCGAGTATTTTCATATTTATCTACCTTTTAAACCTTCTCTGGACTTCCACAAATAATTCAAGACCAAAATTAGCCAAATCGGTCCAGCCGTTCTCAAATTTTAGCGAGACTAACGAACAGCAATTCATTTTTATTTATTTTATTAAATTGGCTTGTTAAATCTAAGAAAAATAAAGTTTCCATCAAGCATGTACGTGAACGAACCTTTAATGAGACAACACGAGCCACAACAGCACCAACAACTATTTCCAGTAATCACGTTTACCGGGTAACCGAGATGTAATCTAGTCGCACGGGGACGTTGTATTATAATTTAGAAGCGGCGTGCCAGATTTACCGATACCGACCACAGCCACACAATTAACTTTAGGACACGAAACTATTTTAATGCATTCCTTACATCAAGTTACTTGCGTACTCGAATTTCGAAGGTGAAAAGGCTTATCTGTCACTTGATTTAATACTAAAATTCACATTCACCAGAATTTTTTCGACAAAAATAAATTAGGCAATCAACAGTAACTGAATAAGGATTCCTCAAATGTAACCGTAAAACGAGTTACGAGCTAACGTTAGATAAACGAAGTCCCCATTAATATATCCACGATTGGTTTCCCCAAACAGAACCAGAAATAAATAAAACCCGAACGAAGAAACTCAATACAAAAGGCGATAGATACAAATAAAGGAATTTGATACAGACAGATCGAAACGCTGATAAGTTCTATAGCCGATGTTGTTTTGTTAGAGGCGATGACCACCTTTAGTGCGTAATAACGACCACTGCAGTGTCCAAATATTAGTCGACGCACACCTACGAACGGATTCAACAAATATTTGAACTGTACGACTGCTTCCCAAAAGTGTATTTTCTTACTCAACATTTCTACCGTTCAACGCTGTCACGATGTTTGCTCGGTGCTAGACTACACAAAACGGAACGGTTTCTGAGAAAGCACAAAATTATTCAAGGCATTTACGATAATTTTCATCATCGTTTAATGCAACAACAATTAAATCTAAATGTTGATGTTACAATTTTTAGTGCCCAAAACACGTCATTACGAATCCTCCCGATCCATTAACGGTGCTTTTAGGTACCACAAGCACCGGTCACCGTCCTCGTGGAATCCGTCGCTGGCGACGAAGGGCTCGATGAGCGAATTAACCCACAGATACAGCCCACTGAGTTTCTCGCTGGATCTTATCAGTGGGTCGCGTTTCCGATCCGGTGGTAGATTCTGCGAAGCACTGTTCTTGCTAGGGTCAGTGTCAGCAGCACTCCGGTTTGAGCCTCGTAAGCTCACCTACTAGTTAAGGTTACGCTGAAATAAGATCTCAAGGCTATCAGCATAGGTAGAAAAAAAAATCGAATTATGTAAACATATGGGGCGACTAACCACCAGCGAGAAGTCTAAGAAATTACTTTGAAAATATACCTACGTAATTCTTTTGAATAAACGCGTTACAAAAACTAGTTTTAGGATTCAGAATGTAAATTTCGAGGTACACGGGTCCTCGCAGCGGGCCGAAGCTCAGCGGGAGCCACAGACCCATACATACATCACGACCCGACCCGTCTAATACGCCATGCTGCGAAACATACAAATTCACTCGGAAACATCTTAGCTTCGAAACCTTTATCAATCACGGACATCATACGTCTTCTACAAAAAAAAACTGGATGTTGTTAAACAAACGCTGCAACCACACACGCTATAAAAATAAAGCTAACTAAATGTTCTCATACAATATACCTATTATTGTTAGCGAATGCCGAATTCCTGCTGAGTTTTACGACAAACACGGTGGTCTCCCGTCATTGATACGTAATTTGGGAGACAGACATACGGCCACATAGCACGAAGAGAGGACGGTCGATGGGGCAGAAAGATCCTGGAGTGGCGACCACGTACTGGCAAGCGCAGTGTGGGACGGCCACCTACTAGATGGACCGACGACCTAGTAAAAAGCGCTGGGTCTCGTTGGATGCAGGTGGCAATGGACCGGTCGCACTGGAAATCTATTGGAGAGGCCTATGTTCAGCAGNGGGCAGAAAGATCCTGGAGTGGCGACCACGTACTGGCAAGCGCAGTGTGGGACGGCCACCTACTAGATGGACCGACGACCTAGTAAAAAGCGCTGGGTCTCGTTGGATGCAGGTGGCAATGGACCGGTCGCACTGGAAATCTATTGGAGAGGCCTATGTTCAGCAGTGGACGGCGATAGGCTGAAATGATGATGATGATGATGATGATTGGGAGACATCAACTAATTCACGCAATAAATAGACAATTCCACGAAAAGGTTTCAATGTTATTGTTTCGTGGACAATTTCCGGATAACAGTTTTTAGAAAATACGACGTTATTCGTACCGCCACCACAGTCCGCTTTAAATCACGTTGCATTAGCAATAAACTTCGTGGTACCACATAAATCCCGGGACAGTTCGGTTAGCCATCGATAATAAAACGTAAGTGTGCATCAAGTCAATCGCACGACGTCGCGGCGACGGTGGCCTATAAAATGTTATTCTTTAGGAGCTCATAACAAATAAGATTTAAGGTTCATAAAACACTTCATCCCCACCACGCGGATATTCATTCTACAAAAAAGATATCCATCTACATATGCTCCTATTTTGGGGACAATATTTTTTTTATATATGGCATTTAAAATTTTGATCCACAGGTAAAAAGAAACAAAAAACTATACGAAAATCTTTTCTGATGGAACCAAAAATATACTTAGACCCGACCTTATGCCTCAGGGAATTATCTGATTGGTCTACAGTAGCGGGCGAGCTTGAGTGGAAACGGATCGGGAGTACGTTGACCAAGTCTTCATTTAAAGGCACATGATAGATATGTTCGAGTGGCAGCCATATCCGGTGCAAGCAAATTTAACTTCGAATAGGCTTGTTTATTCAGGGGTGCACTGAACCATTAAAACGCAGTCGTAACAACGTCGACCGCGTTAAATTCTTCAATAGTATCATAATGCTCAAGTTTAATTGCTTTCAAACGAACCCATAAAAATTGAAAGTGGCTGCTGCAGTTCAATATTTACAGCTCCGATTTCAATTTCATGCCCAACTAACATTAGAACAATTACGGGAACGCACAATTTACACACTGCATGGTATTAAGTTTCTGATTTTGACTTAAAAAAATCTTAATCAATTTTGACGTTATTTATAGATCAACTTTTAATTCACACTAGTAGCGTAGCCCCACAGTAGTCGAGATTCGACTATAATTAATTGAAATTATAAATTTAAACATTATTATGGCTCTATTGTCAAACACCATTATATTTCGATACAGTATTCGCCAAAACTGCACTATAGATTAATAATATTAAAAACAAACAATGTTAATCTATTTTCAATTTAACCACAGACTCTAAACGATAACAAAAGTTTCCCAATTGACAGTAAACAGAGTATATTTTTATGTATGTGTTGTGTCAAATACATGGTAGTGTGTGTAATGTTTTATTTATTGATTTAAAGTATCTTTTACGCATTATTTTAAAAAATATATTAGCACTGTGCACTCCTTCTCTATATTCTCTATAAGTTTGAGAAATTCCATACTCCTCCGTCCGCGTAATTTTCGTAAAAAGGGACACAAAGTTTTTGCTTCACGTATTAATAGATAGATTATACGCAATCTCATAGTTCATCTGGCAAAAACTGAAGTATTGTCATAGCCCTATTGATTAATTCGCTGCACCATTACAATTCTCTTCGTGGGCTCTAAAACGTCCCGGTGGAGAGCATCACAGTCGATTTTTAGGATATTATTTATGATGCGTTATTCACTTGAAAAGACTATGATTTACTGCCAGCCGGCACAAAAGCGACTGCCTTATTATGACGTGCTGGCCCGTGCATTGTGTCAGGGTATTTATTTGTTCGATTGTGCACGAAGTTTGTTTATTTTTGGTCCTTCCCGTAAATATACAATTGTCACAAAGCTACGGTCTGATTGAAAAAAAAAGCCATATTTCACGATACTCATTCTCGGGTAAATGTTTTGCCAACAAACGACAGCTTTTTTTCTTCTCCTTATAAGCCACGGTTTGCCTCCTGCCAACGTTGCCTCTTGAACCACGAATTTTACGGAGAACTAGGTGGTCGTGATTGAATAACCAAACAGAATACGTGTGCTGATCCGTGAAAGTACCGAACGTTATCATGTTGTTGGAGAGAGAAAGAATGGGGTTACATAATGATAGTTACATCGTGGTTAGGACCGATTAGCATCGTGGAGAAGCTAAGCGAGTGTGTACACAACACACGAATTTCGGGAGGGCAGCCGAAGTCCGTTCCGACGCCACTCATGTTTACCTTTAGAGAACTATCCGGACACGTGTGTGGTCTTTACCTTATTTTTCTTTTAAATCTAACGAATAAACTAAAGTTTATGAAAACCTTTAACACTTCTTGAACGTTCCTTCATTTTCGCGATTAACTAATTGCAAGCATTAGTGTTGCGAACTGTCGAGCTGATATTCGTGCCTTAGCAAATGCACGTGTTAATTTATTTCATCGCCGTGCAAGTGGTTTAAGTGCTTTTCACAGTTAAGACAAATGCTTAAGTAAATCGAAAGCTTCGCACGCACCGAGAGCATTAGCGAGCTTTAGTGACACTGCGTCGCGTGGGCTAGAATAACGCCTTTGATTCGTTTTAACGGCGAGCGTCAAGCCGGAACAATGTAGTTTATTACACACATTCATTTAAACGATTCTCTTAGAACGCGACGAGGTCGCGTGCCGCGGTTCCCAGCCGCCTATTCAATTATGCTGCGGAATCGTCGCTGCATTATCCCCTAATGGGACATTTTTGAGCTCTGAATAAACATAGGGAATGGATATAAAAATAGTGGTCGTGTGCCATCACTACAGGCGTCCTAATAAATAGCATGGTATTGTGGATTCAGTATCATGCGGCGAAACGGTTCATAAGCTATTTTGACTGAATCTCTGATAATATTGCGCGCGGCGAACCACGCCAATAATTTGGGACGAAAACAAACACAACGATTTTAATAGCCGAACAAAGCCAATCGACTTGTAATGTCATTAGCGCTAAAACGTTAATGAGTGTCCATGTCGGGGCTGGCGCTATTTCGGTTTAAACGCATTCCCCGTTCACGCGTATCATCGATCATGGTCGAGAGCTGTCAGGTTTTAAACTGAGCTTGAACCGTGCACCGAACTCCTCAGTAGTGGCAGCTGACGGACACGCCGTAACCCGGGACTGATCAGAAGGCACGTTTTAAAACATTTAAGACTTGTAATTAGTGACCCTATTTACAATACCACGAAGTCCGAGTTTGATTCGGGATCGGAATCAGTTTTAAAGTAATTAGTATTGGCCGGTCACCGTCCTCGTCGAACCCGTCGCTTGCGACGAAGGGCTCGACGAGCGAATTAACCCATAGACACAGCCCACTGAGTTTCTCGCCGCACTGAGATCTTCTCAGTGGGTCGCGTTTCCAATCCGGTGGTAGATTCTGCGAAGCACTGCTCTTGCTAGGGTCAGTTAGCAACACTCGGGTTTGAGCCCCGTGAGCTCACCTACACACGTTAGGGCGAAGCTGGAATAGCCGTCAAGGCTATCAGCATAGGTAGGGGAAAAAAAGGGATATGGTAAACAAAACATATAAAATCCTAAGGTACCGTTGCATAATAATATGGAACATATTTTAAAAGAGTACAGCGAATGGGTCGCAATCTAATTAATTCTATAGACTTCAAGGTTCAAACGAAGCCCATTAAAATTATACAGAACAAGGAAGCACGGCATCGTACCTAGTCTCTCGGGAGTTACATATTTTTTCGAGAGACGTCCATGCTATTGTTTCCGAGCCCGCACTTCCCGAACCGTCCCGTAGGGGATACATGTAGCTATCCTACAAAACTGATTACATCTCTGACGCTACAGTTATTGGAAATGAGCATAGAATAAAATAATAATGGATTTATTATAAAGGTTACACGTCGACTTTTTTTTTTATTGCCCTTGTAGGCAGACGAGCATACGGCCCACCTGATTGTGAGTGGTTACCGTCGCCCATAGACTTCAGCAATGCCAGGGGCAAAGCCAAACCGCTGCCTACCGTTGAGTACTCTCCACAAGCCTCGTTCGAAGAAGGACAAGTCATAGCGCTCAGGAAACACCGTGGAGGGGAGCTAATTCCAAAGTCGGATGGTACGTGGCAAAACAGATCTCTGGAAACGCACTGTGAATGAACGCAGTGACTCCAGGTAGTATGGATGAACTCTACTCCGGTGGCGGACGGTGCGATAGTAAAAATGAAATTATGTGGAATCATTTCAAACAATTCCTCAGAGCACTGTACCAAAAAAAAAACACAATAAAATTCGACGTGTCGCGACATTACCAAGTTGCGCGCGCGCATACCTACAGGGTTGATCGATCGCAGCTTTTTGTCGCGATGACGTCTCCATCCATTGCCGGGCAAATTGCCACAGAGCGAGAGCGTTAAAGTGAGAATAAAAACTATGATATAAGCTAAACGACAATGACACCTACGTGCATCCTTTGTTCGATATAAAAGAGCGCGGTAATAAATTAAGAGATTTAGAGATAAAGATTTTATGACGGGTATCGTTGTATTTGATTGTATTGTATGAAGTCAACTTTATTACCTAATTCACTATAGTATAACAATCCCTTTAAAGTGTTTATTATTGGAACGCTCATCATATTTTTTTATTATATTCGCAGGATTTTCATTAAATACGATTAAAATAAAACTCTAAATACGTTTGTCGTTATAAACTTGTTAATCTAAATAATATTATGTTTGATTCAATAATATTGTTAAGCACTATGACCCCATTTATTCTTAATAACTTCTCTATATTTTAATTTGTATTTATTTGCATTTTAAGTTAGACAGAAAAATCTGGGTGGTAAAAATGTACACACTTTTGAATGTAGATGCCATTCCGAAATTTTTAAGCTCCGCACGATGATTGATTTATTTATAACGTCTCATTAAAAAGATGACCATAAATACAACCGATCAAAGCAAACAAAATTAAAATCAGCTCAGAAATAAGGAAGTTATGAGAGTTTTAATTTTATGCTACACAGAGAACACACTATTTTGAACGATGACGTAAATCTTCACATCAATTAAATATATAAAGAAAAACTCTCAATATGAGAAAGGGACTTTTGTTCCTTTTAGACAGTTTAAATATGCATAATTTTTTTTAAAGCTTTATCTATCTCCAAAAGTAGTAGACGACCAAATTAAATTAATTCTTGAAGAAGCGTACATAAGGGTTTACAAGAAATTTTCGATTTTTGATTCGTAATATTCACTATATCTTTTGAATATCACAAATACGACATCGCAACTTTGGACAGAGAAGCTGTAATATTCGTAGATACGATACTAGATAGGTAGGACTATAATATTTTATATTCATTTATTATAATATATTTGGAACTTCCAGTGTCAGTCTAATTACAACATTTGTTTATAATGCCAACCTTACTTTCATTTGTAACATTTTAAAGATTAAATCTGCCTTCTAATTATTTTCACTTTAGGAAACTTTTTTTTTATTCTTCAATGGGTGGACCAGCTCACAGCCCACCTGCTGTTAAGTGGTTACTGGAGCCCATAGACATCTACAACGTAAATGCGCCACCCACCTTGAGATATAAGTTCTAAGGCTGCCCCACCCTTCAAACCGAACCGCATTACTGCTTCACGGCAGAAATAGGTAGGGTGATGGTACCTACCCGCGCGGACTCACAAGAGGTCCTACCACCATTAATTTTTGTTTTTCTGAGTATTTAACACATTCAATCAAATGCTCGGACTTAATTTTCTTTTCCCTGATATTATCACTTAATGATCGAGTGTTCCGTAATGAACAAGAAATCATTATTTTGAGTATGTTCGACAATCGATCACGCTTCGAAGCGTTCAATTTTAACGTGGTCGCGTTGTTAGCAGCGCGTGAACGATAATACAGTCACCTTCGTAATGATTTATAATTATTCAATGTCTATGGTAATTTACAATTGAAATTGAAATCTGATAAGTTCAGTTTTTCAATCAGTAAGGTTGGAAACCTTAATGGATTTCGTATTATATCAGTGATCTTTAATCAGTTATTGTAAGTAATATGAAGACCAATGTAGGGCATGATTAAGCATGATAAGTCTAAGTCTAATAAGTCTATAGTTTGTCAACATGCTCTGGACAGTGGTGCCAACCGTTTTATAAGATTTGACAAAATCGAAATACTCGCTAAAGAAAATAAATAAACTTCACGTATAGTGCGCCATGCTATTTAAATGTAAAACCGCCCTAAATGTAACAAAGAAGATTGCAGGCGCTTATCTACCACATGGGATCCTCATATCGTAAAGACTAAAACACAATTATTATTTTTATTGCTTAGATGGATGGACGAGCTCACAGCGCACCTGGTGTTAAGTGGTTACTGGAGCCCATAGACATCTACAACGTAAATGCGCCACCCACCTCGAGATATAAGTTCTAAGGTCTCAGTATAGTTACAACGGCTACCCCACCCTTCGTACCGAAACGCATTACTGCTTCACGGCGGAAATAGGCGGGGTGGTGGTACCTACCCGTGCAGACTCCCAAAAGGTCCTACCACCAGTGACGCAAATACCTACCTACCTACCACCTACGCAAATTATAATTAATAAATTAATAACAATTCAAATAAACCTGCTAAATCTCAAGATACTATTACTTCGTTCAGTCGTGTCTGAAATGGAACATAAAAACTGAAATATTTGTTAGCACAATGATGAATAACAACTAAATCGTCCGTGACCACGAAAGCTGTCAAGTATGTATTCGAAGCATCGGAAATGATGTGATGACAATGTGAAAGGCTTAATTATAGCGTAAATGTTTATGAATTTGTATGTTATGAGCATTCAGTTTATTCTATTATGTATGTGTGATTTGCTGTGATTTTACCACAGAATTACCCCCTCCACGGTGTTTTCCGAGCGCTATGACATGTCCTTCTTCAAACGAGGCTTGCGGAGAGTATTAAGCGGTAGGCAGCGGCTTGGCTCTGCCCCTGGCATTGCTGACGTCCATGAGCGACGGTGACCACTTACCATCAGGTGGGCCGTATGATCGTCTGACTACAAAGGCAATAAAAAAAAAAAGAATTTACATTTTATTTCGACACATGCAAAGAATAACATTGTAAATCATGTTTAGCTAAAACAGAGTTACAATGTTATTCCTTGCGGCTGTGGATTTGATCGTATGTTTCAACTGATTTTGCATAAGTAAGCACGTCTCAGGAAATGACATAAAACATAAAAGGAGATATCCCAAATCGACCGTTATGTCAAATGTTAGTAATTCGGTTAAATGCCTGTTTTTGTCTGAAGCAACTATGCATTCCATACTATTATATAACGGAGCGTGACATTTTGACCTAATGAAAATTAGTTGATTTTAAAAGATTAACATTGAAATTTAAAATAACGTGTATAAAACGCTGATTCCTGTCCCATCACTACACATATTTATATGTAAATATGTATGTAGATACAGACGCGAAATCTGCCTTTTTAATCGGAATCAAGAAGAAGATCTCTTCTTGTTTGTATACATATGTATAAAGTATGTGTTTCTCTCTCTAATGCTAACTAACCTGATTCCGTTGATACTTGTTCTGATCAGCCGGATACGACTCCAGAAGCTTCTATTTCAATATGGTTAAAATATCTATCGAGTAATTCTGACAGAATTTCCAAATTTATTATCGTGAAACGAAACAGCGTCTCCAATGTAAAAAGAACTTTAGGAATTAGGTCAATGTTACTGGTATTGGTTTTGAATTTAGTAATGTTTTAAATGTTCTGTGTTATTTTCATGTACGGATAAAGAATGCTCTAACCAACTGCCCAATGTCTAACCTAAAAAAAAAATACAAGAAATATTAAGTACATTTACCATTCATAGTTTCAATAGTTCAATGAACACAATTCAAATGATAAATAAACTGATCATAAACGATTCGAATAAACTTTAAATAGACTTCAACACAAATTAAAATCTCTATTACTGGTGGTAGGACCTCTTGTGAGTCCGCACGGGTGGGTATCACCACCTTGTCTATTTCTACCGTGAAGCGTTTCGGTTGGAAGGGTGGGGCAGCCGTTGTAACTATACTGAGACCTTAGAACTTATATCTCAAGGTGGGTGGCGCATTTACGTTGTGAATGTCTATGGGCTCCAGCAACCACTTAACACCAGGTGGGCTATGAGATCGTCCACCCATCTAAGCAATAAAAAAAATTATAATACTGGGACCACCTAGTTATTTTACATTTTCAACTAAAAACAGTAACAGCTCAAGGGCAAATGCTTCGCGAATGATTCTCTCACCGGATCGGATTGCGACCAGTTGAGAAAATCCGGCAAGAAACTGTGCGGACTGTTGCTATGCTGATGCCAAGTTCTGCAAGCACCTTTGCTTTGGTTGCTTCTGGCTATTGAACTTTTTTTTTTAAATCCTACTTAAGCTGATAGCCTTGAGAGGCTATATCAGCGTCGCCTTAACTAGTAGGTGAGCTCACGGGGCTCAAACCTGATGACGAACCCTAGCAAGAGCCGTGCTTCGCAGAATCTACCACCGGATCGGAATCGCGACCCACTGAGAAGATCCGGCGAGAAACTCAGTGGGCTGTGTCTGAAGTTAACTATAGAACTAGTAATGTCCAACAGCGTTGAAATTGGACCGGGTGAGACCGGGTGGCTGCAGCATAAATCGGGTCTGGACTGTAGTTAGCGCGGCTAATATTGTAACGGAATTTTTGTGTCGCTTGGCTGACATCAAGAAGTGTTCGAACTTTTTTTTTAAAAGAACGAATCAAAATTAGAATTGTTTTTAATTTAAAAGTATAGAGAGAAATCATTTATATTAATATACATTTATATTACATAGTATTTATAATTTAAATAGCCAAAAATTCCGAGTCAAGATTACCCGAGGCGCTCGCGTACATTTCGCGTTATTTATAAGATCTATTTATTCGAGCCGCCCACTGACCTGGATGCTGTGTTGTCACTGAACGAAGACTCTAACATCAGTAGTTTTTGATCCCGTGTTATTTAGTGGGCATTGTTTAATCAAATATGAAATTGAAAGGCGATTGCATGCAGCAGAGATGCGAATGTTGTGATGGATGTGTGGAGTAACGAGAATGGATAGAATACGGAATGAATATGTTAGAGGAAGTCTGAAAGTGGCACCTGTGACAGAGAAGCTGAGGAGTGCACGTTTGGGATGGTATGGACATGTGATGAGACGGAATGAAAATGAGGTTGTTAAGAGAGTGTTAACTATGAATGTGGAAGGATTTAGAGGAAGAGGTAGACCTAAGAAGAAATGGATGGATTGTGTGAAAGACGATATGGGTAGGAGGGGAGTGAGCGAAGAAATGGTATATGATAGAAGAGTATGGAAGGAGAAAACATGTTGCGCCGACCCCAGGTGACTGGGAGAAGGGCAGGATAATGATGATGATGTTTGATCAAATATCGAAATACTTTTTTCGTGTTCTATTTTTAAATTGCGATATGTCACTCAAATTGAAGAAAAAAAGAAGCACCTGCAGTTTTATCAAAACTTTAATAAGGAATTGTTTATTGTGCGAATGTTTTCTTAAACTTCGCCGCGCTTTGCTTTTCATAACTTTTTTTTAATATTTAGATATATGGACGCTCACGGCCCTAGTGTTAAGTGGTTACCGGAGAGCATAGATATCAACAACATATGTATATGCTACCACCCACCTTGAGACATGAGTTCTTAGTCTCAGTTTTATAGTACAACGGCTGCCCTACCCTTCAAACTGTTTCAGTTACGCAAACTTCTTTTGCGGTGTGCAGTATTTTGGTTTTCTTCATTTTTCATCCTTAAATCAAATGTCTCTTACAATAGTGAATGCTGTGTATAAGAGAAACGACCTAGCTCGCTTTGTCCTTTCCCTCTATCCACGATCGAGTGGTTCGCGAGACGCTCTGTCTATTTTCTCACTCTCGCTCTTCCTAAATTGTATTCTCTCTACCCGTAACGAATCTGTCGCAAGTTCAATTTTACTCTCAACGCGCCTAAAGAAGTTCCACTTCAAAAATACGCACACTACATATTTTTGTAATTGTTATTAGTCACAGCAGCAATATATTTTTAAGTTTGAATTAAGTTTAGAGTAAGTTTAAGTTAATTAACACTAGTACAATACGCAGACAATGACACAATCGTTAAAAATGCATTAGCACATTACCACAATAAAGTGGAAAGTTAGAAGCTCGAAGCTGAGCTGGCCCTGAGCGTAATTGAATACAACGAGTTGCATATTCATGTCGAGAGCAAGCCCGCGTCTCCGTTGTCTAGGGCCCGGTACACACGAGTCTGACTCGCGATTACATCGAAGCACGTGTAACTTCAATCATAAATTAAAACTGAGCTCCGTGGAATATAAAATTCAATTTAAACGAAGCAAACCTACCTACTACATTCTGTTCGAAGAGTTTAATCGGAAAACCGTTCGACTAAACGATTTTTTAATGAAGCCACTCTCATTCCCGTCACGAATAAGGATTGTGTTTATTCCCGAGCCCCCACCTGTGCTTGAGTGACGTATCACACCCTCTCGGATTAAAAACTGTGCTGGCATCAGACCGTCCGTGAAATTAAATTTATTTAGGTCCCACTCCACATCACGCAGCGTGTCAACGATATTTACATAAAGAATAGTTCGGAGCAGGACGCGAGCCCGTGTTTATATTGCGCCGTCGCTGACTGCTTATTGAAATATTTCATTGTTAATTCTTGAATCGACGTCTTCGTTTAGAGGGGACGAGCTACAAATGGCGCCCGCTGAATGCTGGATTACTACTATTTATTAAAATAACAATAACTTCGATGGTTCGTATTTTTCTATTTCGGTACCTGAAGAAAGTAAATAATGATGTGGAGAACTGAGGGGTCCGGATGTGAAGGATAAGCCACGGGTTGAGGCTATTTACACGTAGAACTGTGGCGTACACGTAGCTGATAATGTTGGCATAGGTCGGACAAAAAACATGGCCGTTCCTTAGATAAAGTCCGGAGATAACGTCAAGGGAACGTGATGATAAATCGTCCTTGCATTTACTGCTCCGCAAATAAATATTTTCCGTACTATTATGTATACTTTTATAATAATAACTGGTATTTATTTACTCCATAGTATTTTCTTCGGTTTTTTATCGGTTTATCTCGCGTTTTTTTAATGTCTAAATATATTGGCAGCGGCTTGGCTCTTCCCCTGGCATTGCTGAAGTCCATGGGCGACGGTAACCATTCACCATCAGGTGGGCCGTGTGCTCGTCTGCCTACAAGGGCAATAAAAAATAAAAAAATAAAATCCGATGTTTCGAATATTTTACATAGCATACGTAAAATGAACGGGCCAAGTATAAACCATCCACTAGTACACAACGATTAATTATCGATGCCTGCTTTCCTTTAATTTTCTTACGGTACTTGGGTTCGCTAGTTCGCTAAATGACACAAATAGACAGGATAGACATACCCATCATGGTAGGCTTATAACAAAAACATACATTCACTTCAACGATAGAGTTTATCGAGGAATTGATGATAGTTAACCACAGTGGGATGATGAGCTTGCACAACCGAGTCTTAAGGTTAACCGGACTGACTAATAAAATTCTCTTACTTATTGGGCCTAAACGGTATGAGAATTTTATTAGTCTGTCGAATTCTCTCACCACCATTTTATTTCAATTTTTATCAACATCTAAGATGCTGAATCGTGTTACGCGGTATTCGTGTGAAGAGGTTACCTCGTCTAGACGAAACCCCACACTTCGTTCGAGTATCGGGTTACTTCAAGTTTTTTTTTACTTACGTGTTAACCCACCGCAAGGCTAGTGAAACTTAAGATACAAATAATAAGAAATTTAAGGACGGAGCATACTCTAAAAGATTTATTTCGGTGGTTAGGCAGCGGTCGCTGCTAAGAATATGATTATTCTCGAAGTAAAGTATCATATCGATTTTCTTGGATATAATTAAAACAACTTTACAGGACCTCTTGTGAGTCCGCGCGGGTAGGTACCACCACCCTGCCTATTTCTGCCGTGAAGCAGTAGTGCGGTTCGGTTTGAAGGGTGGGGCAGCCGTTGTAACTATACTTGAGACCTTAGAACTTATATCTCAAGGTGGGGTGCGCATTTACGTTGTAGATGTCTATGGGCTCCAGTAACCATTTAACACCAGGCGGGCTGTGAGTTCGTCCACCCATCTAAGCAATAAATTAAAAAAAGAACTTTAATTGAATTACTCGTTGACCCAAAGCGTGGTCTAACATCAGTGCTCCAGATAATTATGAATTATAATAGTAGGACAACTTATCACTGAATAAAATCTTCTGGCCTAATATGAATATAATTAGGTTAATTATAATTTAGCTCACATATTAATTCATTAAAATGCGTATGATGTAATTAAATAAGTTCATTGTACGTAAAATTACGAAGGAAGTGTCCGTTGACTGAACATAGTGTTACAAAATTTTGCAAGTAAAGACTTTTGCGTTTTAATCAGAATACATGATCTAAATTAATGCACGCCAACAAAGATTACGTGTATTGAACGTTGTTGAATTTTGTTAACGACTAAATTGAAGTGGTCATTGTTAGTAATCAGAAATTAAATGACCCACTGAAATTTGTATAGCATTTTTAATGGTTTCTGGACTTATATTGTATGGTTATGTTAACTTAAAATTATCATTAAACGTATGTATGTAACATTCTTATGTGTATATTTTTATTACTGGACACTTTAAAAACAGATGTTCACATGAAGGAGTGTGAACGAATTAACTCTAACCCATTTGTAGGATGTTTGAATGAATTGAAACAAAATTATATATCGGATCCGGATTTTTGTATCGTCACAACTTGGCTCGATATTTTGCAGCGTCGAGCTATTTGTAAGAAAAAAACATTTTTAGAAATGCTCCGAAGTATTCGTTTAGGCGTCGTGTTTATTGGCTTTGCTCCATAGAATCTCCATAAATGTCATCTTAAATAAATTACACATACCCGCTGCGCCGATCGATCCGACAGATACCCATTCCGGGCCGTCCTCAGCACGAAGCTTTACCAGATAACACATAAAGATACCAGATATGTTAATTTTTATGTTAGGCATTTTCTTTGTCAATATTTTTTTTGTAATGTATCATACGGGTGAACCTACTCACGGCCCATATTGAGTTAAGCGGTGGCCGAAGCCCAAATATACATCTCGGCATTAATCTCGAGCCAAATCGAAGTTTTCATTGCATTTAAACAAAAAAACTGGGTGCTTAGTTCGAGTCTTTTAATAATTTGTATGAAGTTGGAATAGCGCCCCTACACGTTTGCCGTTAGGGTTTTGAGGCTGCTCCAACTCCATACGAATTCGAGTTAACTTTTACGCGATCGAGGAGTTAAAAAACTCTCATTAAGCACACTGTATAATGTAATAGAAATAAGCAGGATGGCAAAAATACCCGTTCAGAATACGTCCTACAATCTTGACATATTTGTGGCGGGGTGTTAGCGATATTTCACTAGATACTTAAAGCTAATAGAATTAATAAATTCATAGAAATTACAATTCGGTGAATGGCTCGGTATGAAGCGGGTATTATGATTTTAATTTTTAAGCAAGAACAAAAGGCAGAAGGTTCTTACGTTGACAAAGACAGATTGGGCTCTATGGCTGCAGGTTGAGTTGACAAAAGACTGATGTCAACAAAAAATCTACTTATTGTGCGCATTTGCTTTAAGCTCGTTACCTGAATGTACTCGGTCTCTTTCAAATCTGTCACTTCGACTTATTCTTAGAACTACGATTAAGGGATAGAGGTAGGTAGGTTGGTAGGTGTAAATGTAGGTACATTTCTCTAAACGTATTGAATTAAAGATTCACATTTAATATCATACGGGTGTGTCAGGCTCGACAATAGTTGTGAATATAATAAATAAATATAATTATTATTTCAACTCTTATTTCTTTTTCTTTTTTGTGTATTTGTATCTTTAGTTTATTACTGTATGGTAGTTTTGAGGTATCTGATATTCGATTAATATTAGCATGAATTCGAGCATTTTCATCAGACTTCAAATTAAATACGTAGTTTTCAATTACGGCGATTTTTCTTTGGTACTTTTGGATTTCTATGTTTTTTATTTGTACAACTACTTTAGGTTATGTATTTCATCGACACATTTATTTTCAATACTGCTAACCACTGTACTACTGCTCAGACCTTAGAGTTGTCATTTGTCAACTAATTGATTTTTAAATTTAGAATAAAATCGATCTTTTTTTCGTCAGATAACTATCATAAATAAATAATGTCTATTTTTAAAGTACAATAAGGTGTAGAAATATTACAATATAGAAATTTAACATAACAGCGCCCGCGTCAGTCATTTCTTTTATCTTGTGATATTGGGCGATATCTGCATGATAACGAAACGCATCATGGGATAACCAAAATTTTGATCTATGTAATTTTAGATAGAGTAAATCCTGTACTCACCCAACAATCGCATCACTTCAGCAACACTGAGGTAAACATTCAAATGCGCCAGGCACGATGGCACCAACAATAACAAAATTAGCCACTTCATGGTTCCAGCCAGTTCCTGATTCAATCTGAGTTATCTACCTTCAACCACATCAGCACGTAGTATTCACAACAAATACACATTAGTTTCACATTTTTATCCACCGTCCTAAAAGAATCGACGATGCCCAGTTCTCGCCACAACTTACAAGATTACTCACTTAAATAAAATGTACGAATCCACAAGAAAATGTCGTATTTATTAATACTATGTGTAATGATTACAGGTATTTAGCAAAGTTAGACTTTAAAATTGCTGATACGTGAAATTTACGATCCAATTTTGTTTATAAACATTATGAATCTCAATAGCGGTATGTAGTTACGAGCGACACAACATTCGCCGAGCACGATGTCTGTCAAACTGGTTTTGTTTATGTTCGTTCGTTCGTTTCGTTCGTTTGCTTCTGCACTTCGCAGTTGCGTTGCCCGTTCACTATTCAAACTGGACGTAATTTCTGAGAAAGCAAAAGAATGTGTGGCATACGAGTTTAACGAGATGGCGCTTTACATAGCATTTTATTCTCTTTGTCAACAATAGATGGCGCTAAATGCTGAAAACATTAAAACTTGGGAAATTAAATACATTTTTTTCGATGATTACACTACCACACTTCGATCAAAAGCAAGATGAGATAGGGACAAAAATAGGACAAGAGATCCTCAAGTGTAAGCGTCGTTGTCGTCTTCGGTTAAGGCTTTGGCGCATTGTCTCGTACTCTCGGATAGTCTTGATTATTTTCATCGCTATTGGAGCGAAAAATTCTTTATTGTCAAAATACCTAGGTCAGAAATTTTGTGCATGAGAATTCCCATTCCAAGTCATAGAAAATTTATAGTTTATTTGACCGGACCTATAGAGAACTTGGAAATCTGTGCAATAGAAAATGTGAAACGGCTACATTGATATGCATTTGTATATAACACAATCATGGGGTCATCTCGCCTATGTCAATATAATTGAGACTTGTCTCAAAATGGATGGCGACATTCAAATTGTCCATACTAGCTTGGGCCCATTAAATGTTTATTGCATTTAGCTTGTGTGCATAGTCTTCAATAATTAAAACGTGTTGTAATTGTGGTGCAATTTCTTTTTTCCTCCAAACGCATTTTTTGCTTTTCAGGGAGGTTTTCATAAATTTTTAGCGGAGAGTGACACCTATTGGCAGCGTTCAAAGCGTTTTCTGTTTCATTAATGGTTTTACGTGTATTTTTAAAATACAGTTGTCTTAGTCATGAAGATGGCATTATTATAATTATTATAGAAATCCTTTAAAAATATCTACAATTTGTTATTTACAAGGATTTTTTGAAATTGAAGCTAATCTTAGTGACATTCACAAAGTTGTGAAAGGGCGTTATTACAAATAAATGTATTATGTATAATTAACTAATCACACATGCTATAAGTGAACGATTCCTATATCATTCAATATACGAGTAGGTATATAAATCATAAACGGTAAGAAGTTGGAAATAATTATGGATTTTTTTAATTGCGTAGGAGAGTGAACGATCTCAATGCCCACCTGCTCTTAAATGCTCACTGAAGCCCGTAGATATTACGACGTATTCACTAACCAGCTTGAGACATGTGTTCCAAGTGTAATGAGTATTCTACTCTAGTTTGAATCAGTGCTCTGAAAAAGTGACCATAATTTTTTAAGGGGTATTAGTTCCGAACACGACGTCAGTTTCGAAGACAGCTGAATCAGGATCTAAGCAACCTGACCGCTTACAATTATCAAAAATAAACAAACATTTTCATGGCAAGTAACAAATGACAATGCGGTTCAACATCCCTTCGTTTCTATGTCTGTAAAGCTACTTCATGGCATACCTTAAAGCATTCGTCGCGTAGCTATCGTATAACATTATAATTTTATATTATATATATTTATTATATTATAGTATGTATTATAATTGTAATATCTTTTGAACCATCTTTTGAAAACTGAAGTCGTTTGTGTATTCCACAACTGTCATCCTAATAGACGTTAGCGCTACCGGGGTAGTAGCTAAAAGTATTACAAGATACCTAAATAAATTGGACAGCAACATTCCTACAGAAACAGGCAGCTATTCACACATCAATTATACTGTAGTAGGGTGCTTGGAGATACAGTATTCGTACATAACACACAAGAACACCACACACAAAACACGCCACAACTGTCAGACACGCAACAGCCACTCGACACACAACATTCATCAAATACACCAAATCCAACAGACACCACTCACACACTGTAACACACGCTGGGGTACTCGCTTTACTGGTGGTAGGACGTATTGTGAGTTCGCACGGGTAGGTACCACCACTCCACCTATTTCTGCCGTGAAGCAGTAATACGTTTCGGTTTCAAGGGCGGGGCAGCCGTTGTACTGTTAAAAGTGAGATGTTACAACTTTATGTTTCAAGGCTACATTTACATTGTAGATGTCTATGGGCTCCGGTAACCACTTAATATCAGGTGGGCCGTGAGCTCATTCACCCATCTAAGCAATAAAAAAAAAAAAAAAATATTTTTTTACATAAAATCTCAATAAAATTTTGGAGTATAGATATTTTCTTTCCTGTGGGAAACGGGACGGGATATTTATCAAAGCCGACACAAGTCGAGGAAGGAAACAGTAATATAATATATATTCGTAGCTATCATTCTGTTTGTGGTGAACCTACGTATCAAGGTTTTTACCTTGCCAACTTTACGCAAATGAACCAATATTCTCCTGATGCTAAAAGCTACTGCTAACTCAGCCGTAGATTGAGTATTGTCAACTTTCGCCTTTAATTCGTCGTTGACTTTAGTCTTCGGGCGACTACAGGATTCATTTTTAAACTAAAATTTCCATGTTGGAAGCGTTCTGCGTTCGCAGATAGTGTTCTCTCCATACTCGACATTTATATTAGGAGGTGTTTGTGCGGCATTGCTACTACAATAGAACTCGACTTCCATACTTACTCGTATTTTTATTGTGTGCAAAATTATGAAAAAAATACAAATGTAGTTTGGGGAAACAAAGACTATTCAACAAACAGTGGACTGAATTTGAAAGATAATTCAATAGTTTTTAAATTAAAATTCATTTGAATTCATCATCAACAGCCCACAGTTGTCCACTGCTGGACATAGGCCTCTCCCCTTATTATTTATTACCCTAAGCCTATTTTGGTGATTATTGATATTATTACCCTAAGCCTATTTTTGATATTTTTTTCAGCTCAACAGTCATTTAGATTAGAAATGATAAACGATGTACGCGTGTTTAGAGATAATGGAATTTGAAAGCAATCAATTATAGCTTATCATAATACTTTCAAACTACTAATTAGTCGACCTGGTCGAGATCAAAATTTTATTGTATAACGGTTGTCTCACTCTACAAACTAGAATACAAAAATACCCGATATTGGGAATGACAATTAGCTTTATAATTGTCCATTTCTTTGGCACGTTCATGCACGCGGTCTGAGCGAATTCTTAGTAATTTTTTTTACTTTTTTTATTACCCTTGTACGCAGACGAGCACACGTAGGTTTGCGGTAGGCAGCGGCTTGGCTCTGCCTCTGGCATTGCTGAAGTCCATGGGCGACGGTAACCACTCAGCATCAGGTGGGCCGTATGCTCGTCTGCCTACAAGAGCAACAAAAAAAAAACGTATATATACGTGTATATATATATACAACATACGGCCCACCACCTGATGGTGAGTGGATACCGAATGCCAGGATAGAGCCAAGACGCTGCCTACAAGGACATTACATTTAGTGAGGTTCAGTAATGCTAGCTAAATGTTAGTGTAATGTTCGAGAGATGGCGCTGTCAAAGTAAACTGTTCACTGATGAAATTAGGTAATGTATTCTGGTAGGTAGGTACCTACGCAATGCGTAATGCGTTTATTTGCTTTATTGTGTTACGACAAAGTGGCTTTGTCTCAAGTACCTAAGTGATATTAAGAAATGACCACTGACTTCTGTATGGATTTAATTTTCAAAACCTAGAAAGCTCTTGATCAGTAGGTAAAGTTTATTTTAGTAACGCGGAGCTCTATACCTCCGATGTAGTTAAGAAATCCATAAAAGACTAAGCCCAATCGTAGATATAGACTGAATAACGCTCTTTAATAACTTTATAGTTAACGGTAGTTCAAATTTCTAAAAAATAATTCAAAAAGGCTATTGATTCACTGATGGTTAAGATTTGAATATGGCAATTATGAACCAAGAGGTGAAATAAAATTATGTTTGATTCCAAAATAGACTTTTAATATAAAAATTACATACAAAATTCGATTCAATAAATACGTCGTATCCTTTGGTAGTTTCATGTTCACAATTATAAAAGCCGGAATAGCGTGATTGAAAAATAAAAAAATATCAATAGGAGTACAAAAGTATAAACAAAGTTACATTGTTTAGTGCAGTATTGATTACACAAAACTAGATCTAGTCGATAATATAAAAAAATACGCAGCACATAATTTATTAAGTAAAAGCATAATAATATTCGAAAATAATATCAAACATCAACACGACAAGGGCGAGGCTACACGTATGGCACGGGAAGGGTCGGAGCGCGGACGCTCAATTCTCTTTGGGTTTCTTCTCCTTCTTCCGGGGCGGCGGCACGGGCGCCTCACCACCCGGCGCGCGTTCCTTCTTCACCACCTTCTTTACAACTTTTTTTTTGGGTGCTTCCGTAGGGGCAGCTTCGCTTGGGGTCGGCTCGGCCACAGGTTTGCTCTTGGTAGGTTTGACTCCGATATTAGCGAGCGAGACCGCTCCGACGGGTGGCGTGGGTACCGTGGGCTCGTCGACGGCGAGTCCGGCCGCACGAGTCGGTAGGGGTGGCGAGGTGGGGGAGGGGTCGGCGTCGGGCGCGGTGACAGTGGGCGTGCGCAGCTCGCTGGCGATGATCTGGTGCGCGAGCGTGGCGGCGTCCTCGAGCTCGCTGTCGGGGGTGGGGAGCGGGTCGGCGGCGGCGGGCGGACTCAGCTGCAGCTTGCCGGCCGGCTTGCGACGTTCCGCGGCTACACAACCAATATCATCCCGCCTTTATTCTCCGGTTCGGTTACGCGTGACGTTAGTATGGCGGTCACATTAGAGAGCAAGCTCGGTTAGGGCCTGGAACAAAGTCGAGGGAAAACGTGGCTACTTTGTTAATTCGAAAAGATGCAAGCGGATGTTAGAGATCTGGGTCAGCTCGGCGGAGTGCTTTAAAGCTTACTTTGCAATCCATTACAAGGACAATTATTATTTTTACATCTTCGATCGACGGTTTTAAAACGAATTTAGTATTTGAATTTTCCGAATCAAACTAAACTATGCTCTACGTGTACAAAAATATTCATGAATTGTGACATAAGTGAGGGTGCCGAGAATGAGAAAGCGCTGAATAATATTCCTTGCAATATATAAAGAAACATACAAAGCTGAAAACGGATAATGAGTGTTGTTGGAATTTCACGCACAGTTGTCGTCGAAATTGACACAAACTCAACAAAAGTATCGCCACAACGACATGCGTTAAGAATTCATTTGTATTTATTTTCTAACTTCAAAATAAATACAATAAAATTCGATTTAGTTCGTCCCGCTATTGTAGTTTTGTAGCAAAAATTATATTCAATAATAGCGGTACGACTGCACGCGGACCCTACTCTTTGCAATTACTTGGACACAACCCAACAACCAACGAACAATTTCGATAACATTAAATAAGAATTTAATATTCACACGCAAAGCTCTACTGAAACACATGTTTTGGACAAACATTTGTTGTTTTTTTTTTCGGCGTATACGACGTAACAAAAGGAAACGGACATTTCCTCCACCAACCAGTATTTACCGTTTACGAGACATTGCGTTGGGCCCAAGTGCAATTTCGTTATTCATTACCTGTTCTATCAAAGCCGCGTCTCTTGAGCTGCCTCCTCGGTAGCTGGATGAAATAACAACGAATATTGTAACGTGTGCTCTTTAAAAAAACATAAAAAACCAAACATCACAAAACGGCACAAAAGAAAGAGAGAAAAAAAAAGAAAAATATGTCGGTAACATCAAGTTCTGTTCTGTTATGGGTGCTTTGCAGCGCCTCGTCACCGGTTCTCTCGCGTAGAACGTACGAAGCTCAACTATAAACGTATTAGTAAATGTTTGAACTGCAAAATAACTCGGGTGAGATTTGATAGTGCGAAGCCGTTAGCCGTCGTTGCGGTCGAGGACACTGCGTATACTTACATTTGGCGGCCGGAACGACGGGGGCTTCTTCTTTGGACGGTGTGTTGGCTAAGGGAGGGCTGTCGGTGGAGCTATCTCCGGCAGCCGCTGGTTTCTCTGGAGTAGATTCTGGAATAGCGGGACTGGAAGGAGCTTCGGCTGCAAGAGCAGGAGATGCGGGCTCCGCAAGTGTTGAGTCTTTAATTGTTTCGACAACACTTTTGGTTTGAGGCACCTCGGGAGCGGCTGGCTCGGTAGCTGCTGCAATAGTTTCGATCTTTTCTTTGGCTGATTCAACCAGTCTCTTGGGCGATTCTTTTTTGGTTTCCAATTCGGTTTCCGTTGCTAACGCCTCTACTGGCACTGGTATTACAGAGGCTGGTTCTTCCGCAACTAGAGCAATACTAGGTTCCTCTGCTGGTTTCGCCAATGTTTCTGATTCTACAACTGTTGGTACTTCAGTCGGTGCCACTTGCTCGAGTTCCGCTACTGGAACAGGTATTTCGAGAGGCACATCAGATAAAGCTTCACTTGTAATTCCTAATACAGTTTCACTTGCAACTATTGGTGAAGATTCACTTGCAGGTAAAGAAGCAGTTTCAATTACATCTGCTGCTTTAATTTCACTTGGCACCTCAGTAGCAACTTCATCTAAAGCTACGGGTGCAGATTCAGCCACATCTAAGGGTACAGTCTCACCGGCATCTACAGTTACAGTTTCAGTTGCTGGTACAGTCTCAGGTTTTTGTACAGTTTCAGTCTCAGTCGGTGTGCTGTCAGAAGATGGTGGAGTTTCTGTTACTGTTGGTACAGCTGCCGAAGCGATTGCTTCAGATTCAATCGCTACAGGGCAAACGGCCAAAACCTCAACAGGGGCCACTAGAGATTCAGAAGTGACCGGAGCAGGCTCAGGTACTGCGACAGAATCACTATCTATTACAGCAGGCAGAACTTCAGGAGCATTTGTAGTCGCGGAAATTTGTGATGGAGTTTCTTCAACCATTGTTTCGGTAGGTACAGTTACTGTTGCATCTTCAATTGACTTGGTAACAGTTTCTGGAATTGCCTCGGTAACAGTTTCTGGAATTGCCTCAGCATTCTCAGATTCCACTTGTTCAGGAGTGGGCTGTCGTGGAGAGACTTCCTTAGGAGGCGACAATTGTTTAGGAGGTGAAGTTCGGGGTTGGCTTAAAGTTTGAGAAATTTTTGCCCAGATATTGTCAAAAGAATCAGCTCCCATATAGTCAATGTTACCGGCTTCCCAACCTTGACGACGAGCTAAATCGTCTATGGCTTCAGTTGAAGTTCCCGATCCCAATACAACTCTGGCCAAGTTGCCCGCTACGCCACTCTGTAAATATACAAAAGAAAATTTCAATTACAATATTAAAATATTCAATCATTACAATGTTTTCTATTTATGAAATTATGTTAATAACGTTAGGATACATGCTATTTTCAAACTTCAAAAGCATGCAAAAGCATTTTTAACAGAACACACTCATACAAGATACACGATAATTGGAGCTTTAACGCGTAACTTTCGTAAGCAAATAGATAATTACCTGAACGTCTTGTGCGATAAATTTCAACGTAACTTACTTGATCTTCGCTATCACTAAACGCTTCTTCGGCTGAATAATATTCCTGTGGCTCAGGGGACTCCGAAGGCACTGAAGGCATGTCAGGGATTTCATGGGTACAAATTTTTCTACCTCTAGAATCTATGGTCACTTGATGACGTAAATAAAAACCATCATAAGGATGCCTGGGTCTAATATCTTCAACATAATCGTTGTTCTCATCGCTATTTTCATCGCTTATCCCATTTTCGAGATTCATTCGAGAAGAATTAACTGTATCTTTATCTCTTTCCGCTTCAAGATGACGTACCTCGTAGCTCTGTCTCGGACATGAATCTATCAGATTTTCATAGGATTTCGTTGAAGCCAAATCATTTTCTGGTAATTCTTTATTATTTTGTGTGTTGTGCTCAATAGTGTGGTTAGTTTTGTGACATTGATGTATTTGAATAGAATTATTGTGTATGCTGTCTTCGTTTGATTGTAAGGGCACAAAATTTTCTTGATGACTATGTGTTACTTGTCCATGATCGTAATGATTTTCTGAATACTGGGCTTGGTTTGTGGAATTAACTCGGTGGGTTAGATTTTGGTGGTGCATTTGTTGATAATCTTGGTACACATTATGATCATGATGAACAGGCCGTAATTGATTTTGATCGCAATGTTGTGTGTGTTCTCTTTGAGAATTTTCCGGGCATGATGATTCCTCATGCCAAGGTACTGGTTGAATATCAACGTAAGTATTATTGTGATTATTAATGTAATTTTGGTGGATAAAATCACAACTAGATTGGCTATTGTTTTGGGAATGGTGATCGTGTAACTGATTATTGACAGTATGTAATATCTCAGAATGTTGTGAATTATGTGAGTGATGTTTATTATAATCGTAATGATTTTGGTGATCTAGTGAGAAAGGATCTTCGCTTTGGGCATGCGGGAAGTGTTCCGTAGCTTGCTGCGCATTCTCTTGTTGTAAACGATATTCCCAAGCGTATCTGTGTAATTCTTCATGGTATTGGACGTCTCCAACGGAATGGTGACTCGTGACGTCATCTGCCATTGGAGGTATGTTGCCCCCGTAAATATCCCAAGGATCAGGGAGCTCCGAAAATTCATGGTATTGTTCAATATTTAAGTCCGGTATTTGGTTTCCTGGTCTGTGCCAGGGAAATTCTGACTCAGGGTCTAAAACTGGCTGATAGTGAAGATGTTGGTTGAT
Source organism: Bombyx mandarina (assembly GCF_003987935.1). The sequence continues at coordinate 1,052,132 of NW_021011527.1, read as the reverse complement.
GTCCTGCGGTGGTAACGCCGGGGGATGTTCAGGGGGCTCTTGCTGTGATGCCTCCACCTCAACCTATCGGTTGAAGTGAAACAACTCAGTGGGGTTGCATGCAAATTAACACTTGAACTAAGCTTCACACATATTTCTCCATAACAAGGTGTTAACAGCTTTGTCCAAGCGTCTATTAGTAATATTTTATTTACAATTGCATTTTTATAAACACAGGGATACGGTACTGATATTTAAACTTCTTGTTCAAATTTCATTAACATTTATTTTAAATATACCTTTCTTTTTTTTCAACTATCGCTATGTTTATTGTCAAATGCGGTGATTCTTTCACCAAAATACCAACACCATCTACTGGAACCCAAAACAAAATTGCATATTAGACCGTGCGTCAAGCGAATAGCGGATATGAGTTTAGTTAGAGCATGTTAGTATTTTGGAGAAACACAAACTAAAATCACGGGTACTGAATGCTTCAAACAATCGGTGCGAGTAACAGCGTGTGCAAACAAGCTTAGAAAACTTCAAGCGTTATTGTTTTTCAATCACAATCGAGAAAATTATTTAACGAAACATTTCGAAGGGCAAAAACTAGCAGAGAATGCAAAACAAACTGGATTCCTAAAAATCAAAAGTGATCCGTGTAACTACTGCAAGCAATTGACTATAAAACGCAATAACAAATCACTTTCGATTCAAAATCGTCAATTGCATACGAATTTTTTCTCACCTCTGTAGTTTTAATCTCCTTGTGAATGCTTGGAAAACATGTTGTGGTGTTGAGATCAGAGGCTGATATGAGAAGGGATCGATTTACTTGGTAGTGGTAGGAATAGAGACCGCGGCGCTGCGGTCGCAACGAACCGAACAATGCATATCGATTCCGTATCGAATAACGAATTCAATACTCGACCTAAATCGAGATTCTTTAAATACGTAACGCGGTTACTCTAGTTACAAATAGGTACTATTCGAAACACGATAGGTTCGCGTTTCGTCCGTCCTTTGGACATTCACATTGATATATCACATGAATTTAATAACGATTAGCTAAGTAAACAGATTGTTTCTTTTTTTTCCCGTACCTATGCTGATATGATAGCCTTGAGAGGCTATTTCAGCTTCATCCTAACGCGTAGGTGAGCTCACGGGGCTCAAACTGGGAGTGTTGCTAATACTGGCCCTAGCAAGAGAAGTGCTTCGCAGAATCTACCACCGGATCGGAAACGCGACCCACTGAGTAGAATCCGGCGAGAAACTCAGTGGGCTAAATTGTTTCAAAATATTTCGTAGAACTACTTTTTTTTTTATTGCCCTTGTAGGCAGACGTCCATACGGCCCATCTGGTGGTGAGTGGTTTTACCGTCGCCCATTGACTTCAGCAATGCCAGGGGCAGAGCCAAGCCGCTGCCTACCGCTTAATACTCTCCACGAGCCTCGTTTGAAGAAGGACTACTACTACCGATTAATCGAATTTCGTGTATTACAAAGTTTAGCCAGTTAAGATATAGGGTGCTGTTACAAAAGCGCTTACCATGGAATGGTCGAGTTGGGCGTGGACCTGTGATACGAACAGGTCCCACCAGAGTTGAAGGAACTCCTGGAGATACCCCGGGGCATCGACCGACCGGGACTCCCAGTTGAAGCGCTGAAGCCAAGGCTTACCGGCGCCAATGAAGTGAATGATTTTCAAATTCTGTCCGTAACTGAAATTTAAAATCAACCAATCAAAATGCATTATTTGCAGCTGTTTAAATATGTACGTAGGTACACGTTTTGCGAACATCCGATTTGAATAGATTCAATAGAACTCAATTATAGAATTCTTTGAATAACATATCGACGTTTGAAAGGCAAACGCGACTAAGCGACAATGCGTGAACTTTACAGTAGACTAATTTAAAGTTGAAATACCTGAAAAAAATTATATTTTAACGAATCTAGCTGTAGGATTGAAATGATTTTAATAGACCTAAAAATTTTTTTTTTTTGCGCATCGAATATGGTTATTGCCTATCATTTATGTACAAAGCAGTTATTATCGCTTAGTCACGTTTGCCTTTCAAGCGTCGATATAATATTCTTTAGTACGTACTGTTTCAAAGCTGGTAAATATGAGTAGAAAGCCGCAGTTGTAACGTTGTATAGGAAGGGAAGATGCTTGTTGATGTCGCCGTGCGCCCAGTCAGAGAAGAATGAGTTCAGTAGCCCTTGATCACCACCTGTAATCGCAAAGCATAACAGTAGATTATCGCCTTTTAAATACCACCACCGTGGTTAGGTACCACCACCCTGCCTATTTGCCCCTGTGAAGCAGTAATGCGTTTCGGTTTTCAGGGCGGGTTAGCCGTTGTAACTATACTGAGACCTTAGAACTTATATCTCAAGGTGGGTGGCGCTTTTACGTTGTAGATGTCTATGGACTCCAGTAACCACATAACACCAGGTGGGCTGTGAGCTCGTCCACCCATCTAAGCAATAAAAAAAACGCAACTGAAAGACAATAATACCATCAAAACTGCCTCGCTGCTGCGCGAATTGTATCAGTTTCTCGAAGGTTTCGTTTGAAGGTTGGAAGACAAAAACGCCGGAGTTGAAACAGTCGGGCCATCCCACGTCGGGAGCAGCCGAGAGCTCTTCACGCTCGAAGAGTTCATCGCAATTTTGGATCACCTATGAGAAAACCAGACACGGACTAATAAAAAAACTACGAATAAATATTATATCTATATATATAAAAATGAATTGCTGTTCGTTAGTCTCGCTAAAACTCGAGAAGACGAGAACGGCTGGACCGATTCGGCTAATTTTGAACTTGAATTATTTGTGGAAGTCCAGACAAGGTTTAAAAGGTAGATAAATATGAATATGCTCGGAATGAAGTACAAAAATAACAATTTTGTTTTTCCTTTGATGCGTCCCCCCCAAGGGCGGATCCAGCTTTGGCGCCAGGAGGGGGTCACATAGTCAAATTTAGATGCATTCGTTCCCAAACGTTTGCCATTATACAAATTTATTATATTATATTAAATTAATTAAATATTGAAGGTATGTAGTTACATAAAATCTGTATGGTGACAAAATATATAAATAAAATCATTATATTCAATTAGTGGTCCACCTAAGTCCTGGACCCAGCTCAGGGGGTGGTCATGACCCCCATGACCCTCCCCCTGGATCCGCCATTGGTCCCCCCCCCCGTCGGACGGATTCCTTTTGTTTGTTTTAAGTTTATTTTATACATTATCGATTGAGGCACTACGAAGTCTGCCGGCTCAGCTAGTACACAATATTAAATCGTCTTCGTAATTTGTGTATTATTTTTAAACGGAACAGCAAATAAGTTAATTTTATTTTAATATTTCGGCAGCGGCTTGGCTCTGCCCCTGGCATTGCTGGAGTCCATGGGCGACGGTATCCACTCACCATCAAGTGAGCCATATGCTCGTCTGCCTACAAGGGGGAAAAAAAATTAATTAATAAATACATTATCATGCAACAAGAAAATTTGATATATCTCAATATTAGAGGCTTCAACTATTCAATATCTCTATTGATAAGTTATTTCGTGTTTCCCCGTCACAAACAAATTCCTTTTTTAAAATACATATTATTATTACTTTTTAATACAAACTAGCTCGTCTATTTTGTAAAAAAAAACACATCAGTATGTAGAACAGACTTGAATAAGCATTATCTTAACTACGATTTAAATATTTAAATTTACATAGGTACCGGTGTGCGGTCCACGTGTCGAACAATAACGAACGCATTAAGAAGAATTTATCTTAGTGCGAATAAAAACCAGTTGACACAATAACCTGTGATAACAATGATCGAATGGGTTCCGTCTATAATCAAAACAGCATTAAATATATTTATTAAAATTTGTACTAAATTTATCTGATCGCAATTTTTTATTGTTTCTTTTTTTTTATTGCTTAGATGGGTGGACGAGCTCACAGCCCACCTGGTTTTAAGTGGTTACTGGAGCCCATAGACATCTACAACGTAGACGCGCCACTCGCCTTGAGATACAAGTTCTAAAGTCTCAGTATAGTTACAACAGCTGCCCCACCCTTCAAACCGAAACGCTTTGCTGCTTCATGGCAGAAATAGGCAGGGCGGTGGTACCTATCCGCGCGGACTCACAAGTGGTCCTACCACCAGTTTCGCCACAGAAATCCTCCACCAGGACTTATGTAGCTCTTATTTTCGTGTTCCGTAACGACTCTGTGTTACAATATTCTGTTATGTAATTTGATTAAAAGATCTAACGAGTAAGTGAAAGCATTGACGGCGCCGCGGCGTTTCCTTCGAAAGAAAACTAGATAATGAAAGCATCGAAATTGGAATTGGTCCAAAAATGTTAGCGGCAAATATTTGGGCCACGGTTATGCGTCTCATCATCTAATGTTACATAGTCGACGTCCGGTGGTAACATTGACTTTCTTATCTGGTAAACAATCGATCGAAATAGATTTGACGAGATTCGCAAACATCTGTCGATCGGTCGTTAAAAATCGATCAATATCCGCCTTCCTTCTGTATCGAACATTCGTCTTTAACTACAAACATTACACAATTTAAATATATCATGTTTATTATTTTAATATTATGTTCACTGACAGATTAGTAACTACAAATACTGGTGGTAGGGCCTCTTGTGAGTCCGCGCGGGTAGGTACCACCACCCTGCCTATTTCTGCCGTGAAGCAGTAATGCGTTTCGGTTTGGAGGGTGGAGCAGCCGTTGTAACTATACTTGAGACCTTAGAACTTATATCTCACCTATAACACCAGGTGGGCTGTGAGCTCGTCCACCCATCTAATCAATAAAAAATAAAAAACCCGTTTTTTTTTTTTGCTAAGATGGGTGGACGAGCTCACGGACTACTGAAGTGGACATCTCCAACGTAAATGCCACCACTCACCTTGAGACATGAGTTCTAAGGCCACAGTTCAGTACAACGGCTGCCCCACCCTTCAAATCGAAACGTATTACTCCTTCATGACAGAAATAGACGTTGGTATAGTTTGTTTAATACAAATTAATTTACTTCAATTATTATTATCATTGTATTTGTTTTGCGAGGTGTGCAAGTGTAGATACTTAGCGCAGATAGCAACTGTGTTTATGTTTTCTTTTAAAGTTTTTTTTTTTAATTCGGACACATTTTATCTTAAAATTTATTTCGTCAACGTTCGCAAGCGTATAGCTAAAAACTTCGATCGTGTTTAAATATTTGAGAGCGCCAATTTTAGTTTTTGGCAAAAACAAATATTGTCCGATGTACATCGATTTAGGATTCGCCTGGAAAACAGTTTCCGCATTAAAATCACACATAATCGCCGCCTTACGTCCGCTAAAACAAACTATTACTACATCCAAAATAAACATTATCCCAAAATCCGATTGGTAGAAACTAGAAAATGATTACGATACCACTACGTCCGTAAAAAGCGCTGCCAACATTTGTTTATAATTATGCTTGTGATTTCAAAACAAAATGCCTTGATAAAATTCGTATCTAGCGATGCAAAATGCAAAGGTGTTCAAATCCCGCAGGCGCGGGTACCAAATTTCCTAATGAAATACGTACTTAACAAATGTTCACGATTGACTTCGACGGTGAAGGAATAAAACATCTTGTAATAAAAATCAAACCCGTAAAATTATAATTTGCGTAATTACTGGTGGTAGGACCTCTTGTAAGTCCGCACAGGTATGTACCACCACCCCGCCTATTTCTGCCGTGAAGCAGTAATGCGTTTCGGTTTGAAGGGTGGGGCAGCCGTTGTAACTATACACCTTAGAACTTATATCTCAAGGTGGGTGGCGCATTTACGTTGTAAATGTCTATGGGCTTCCGTATCCACTTAACACCAGGAGGGCTTTGAGCTCGTCCACCCATCGAAGCAATAAAAAAATGCACTTTTTAATCGAGCGAACAAAATGCAAAACACGGTATCTATATTAATGGCGTAGATAAAAGCGAAATTATTAAACCTACAGACAGTCCGTTAAATAATAATTGATTAAGCCGAACGTGAAGACAACTATATATATATATATTTTTTTACAAAGACATGTGGGCTGGCAACCGTTGATCAATTGAAAGATATTGCCGCGTAATTGGTAAACTGGCCGTACATTAGTTTCATATTCGTTTGGGAATTTTATTGCGATGATTTCAATAGGATACATTTAGTTTCACCGCTATTTCTGTTAACAAGATTGTAATTTAAAAGATTTGATATTTAGTTCTATAAATATTATACTGGTTTTCGGCGAACAAGTACGCTTAGTGTATAACTTAAATGAGTTGTTTTGGTGTAGGTATTAATTCCAGTTCGATCTGGTTTTTTTTATTAAGTAATACATTTAATCTTGTTTATCAAAAGTTTCTAGAATTATTTTCGAATCTTGGTTTTCGTACATCCGTTTTTTTGTTTGTTTAAATTTCCCTTCTAAATCAAATTTTTGGTAACTTAGAAATTCCATTTTCAAATCTTCGTTTTCATGTATAGATTACATAAAAAGGTTATTCTTAATGAAAACTATTTAATAACCTTAGAATAACCTATTGACATCTAATGTCAAACGTTGCCATAGCATAACGTACAAATCCTTCTAGCATTTTCTCTCTCCTTTGAAAATAATTGAGGATAGGAGTTGTAAAATAAAAAAAAAACCTTACTGACCAATATATCGGCATCTAGGAATACGCATTTCTCGTACTGAGTGAGGTTCCAGCAGTGGATCTTTGTGAAGGTGATGCCGAGCTCTGGCCGCTGGAGGAGGGCCAGGTGAGCCGCGTCTCTTGAGTCCAGAACGTCTACCGTGACTACTTCGGAGAAAACTGCGCGAAGACGATCCCTGTTCATCGGAATATAAAATATATTAAATGTTTAGTGTTTCTCAGGAAAATTGGCTAATCGTAAATCTTCTTCTTTTTCTCCACCTTATCCAATTAGGTGGGGTCGGCACGGCTAATTTTTCTCTTCCATTCTCTTGTATCAGCCGTCATCTCAACACTCTGGTGGTAGGACCTCTTGCGAGACCGCACGGGTAGGTACCACCACCCTGCCTATTTCTGCCGTGAAGCAGTAATACGTTTCGGTTTGAAGGGTGGGGCAGCCGTTGTAACTATACTTGAGACATTAGAACTTATATCTCGAGGTGGGTGGCGCATTTACGTTGTAGATGTCTATAGGCTCCAGTAACCACTTAACACCAGGTGGGATGTGAGCTCGTTCACCCATCGAAGCAATAAAAAAAAAACTCACTCCTCTCTGTCTCATATCGCCATTCACACACTCCATCCATGTCTTCTTCGGTCGAACTCTTCCCCCTCTACCTTGCACTACCATTTCCATACATCTCCTAGTCACATGCATCTTCTCTCTACGCATCACATGTCCATACCAATCGTAAATACGCTCTTTAAATAATTTTTCATTTCTTTATTAGGTCCGTCAACAGTTATGACTGAGGTATCTATATTATTAGGTATTCTTAGGACACAGTATACAGTGGTATTAAAGTGAGATATCGATTTAGATTTATGCGATCGGATCAAAATTCCTCAAAAATAGTATTTTACTGTCTCTACACCGACTGCTTTTAGATCGATTACCAAAATAAATCTTAATTTAAAAAGTCTAATATTATAAAGCTGAAGAGTTTGTTTGTTTGAACGCGCTAATCTCAGGAACTACTGGTCCGATTTCAAAAATTATCTCAGTGTTAGATAGCCCATTTATTGAGCAAGGCTAACATCACGCTAAGGTCAATACAAGCGGAGCACCAATAAATAATGTTTCAAAATAGGGGTTTTTTTTCCCTTTTGAGAGCTTCCGCTGCGTGCGCTGAAAAAACGATTAGTTTCGCTAAAATAATGTATGACAGAATTATTCCCCTTTATAAGATCTAAAAAAAAGTCCGCGACAGCATATGTCTAAATGTTGAGGTTGGCTCACTATAACGTTTTTTATGCTAACGTGAATTAATCCACGCGGATGAACTCGCTGGCAAAAGCTAGTATAGAACAAGGGCAATAAGAAAAATAAAAAAACTACATTAAATAAAATCAAAAACATGGATATCGGACGTTACGCCTCAAATATGTATAAATGGTATTAATTCGTGCTATCCTTCACGGGTTTTACCGCGGCGGTATGGTTGTTCTCGCAAATCCATCATACGTTCCGGTTAAAAGGGTAGCTGTTATTCCAATACTATTGAAGCGATTTATTTGGGTATTGTGTGAGTAAAGACTTTAGTTCATTGTGAGCTCATTTATCCTTTTGGGCCATTGAAAAAATCTTTGATTTCAAAAAATATAGTGGCTTAATACGGCGGTACAGTGCGTTTAGTGGGTGTTATTGTTGGTTAGACCAGCTCATGGCATTTACTCATGGTTTCGGCTCAAAACCAATAAGTAATATCTTAGACAACATGTGTTGACGACGCTTCCCATCAATTTTAATTAAAATACAAATTCAAAAAGTTTTCAATTCAACATCAAGTATATGATAACGTAACTGTACCTTTCACAAGAAAAGTCGACTTTCAAAAACAAAATTAAATTACATTAGTAATAGCTCTGGCAAAGGTTGTGGTCAAACATAAACGTCTACCAACTTAACCAAATGAAAACAGTTTTTAATGAACAACATTTATAAACACTCACCTCATAGCTTCACTGACGGTAGGTGTGATGAGTGCTACGGCAGGGTACACCGAACCGGCGCGGCGGAGCGAATGGGCCAGCACCAGAGCTCCCAAGCCGTAGGAGTCGTTTGTGGCCAGAGTTACCCATGCTCGATCTGCATCCAACAATATTTTTAACCGACTTCAAAAAAGGAGGAGATTCTCAATTCGACTATTTTTTAATGTTTGTTACATCATAACTTTTGACTGGGTGAATCGATTTTGATGATTCTTTTTTTATTAGAAAGCTGACGCTTCTCGTGTAGTCAATTTAGTAGAGTTCTGATAATGGTATCCATGAGAAAACCATATAAGTCTTGAATTTGCATTAAATACGTGCGCGACAAATAGAATAACTCAATATCACGCCAACCGATTTCGATGATTATTGTTTTTAGTGTAAATTAATTTGTTTTGGAATATCTTTTTTTTTTCTAATTGAAGTCGGTTTTTGTTAAAGCATGTCTATTTACAATTACCTATTTTATATGAAATATTTTCCGTAACCCATTCATTATCGTCAAACATTCGCTCCCTAAGACATTCGCTCGGTACAGGTCACTGTAAGTTGCCAGGAAAATTTGAAAAAAAAACGATTATTTGAAGGATCCTGCATGTGTCGTACACCTATGTCCTTTACTAGTAAATACTTAACAAAACGTAACCAGAAGACTTATAATTTCACACAAAGTGTTTAATTGAATATTAGTATGATTGCTTACCTTGATATTTGGATCTAAACGTTGTACCTAAATTGTTCTAGTCTCGTGGATATACATATATTATGTGTATTTTCTACACGTTTACTACACGTAAATGCTAACTTGAGCCGCTGAATTGGAATCGTTTTGCGATTTCTATATCTATCAAAGCTTAAATTTTAATTACAATAACTTTCTTGTTATGAATTTAGTAAAATTTCAGACCTCTATTATACATGTAAGTATGCTTCTATTATAAAAACCGCTCTACTCTTTTGCATTGGTGAGAAAAGGAACGCGCTTTACTTTAAGTGTCAGTTCGATAATTTAAGCTCAAGAAAAATAAATACGTATTTTACTATTTCACTATATTATTATTTTATTTAGATACACAAATAAGTAAGATCAATGATGTTCATATTAATTCTAATTTAACAACACAACATAGTTAATATCAAGAGTAGCGGGATAAATTTAGCTTTTAAAAGCTTCAAACAATATCGTACATCAAATGCACGAGAACCTACGTATTATTAGGCGATATAAAACTTTTATTTATGTTATTCCAACGTCTGTCCGTTTTATATTCGTGAATTATGAAAACAATGTGCTGCGTCCTTGCATTTCTCTGTCAATACTCAGAATACTCGATCACGTGAAACGATTCATACATACATTTAAACGCTACACGAAAAATATGTTTTATTACTAGTCAGAATGCACAGTAAATATAGTAATGTAATTCACTAGCGTTTCGATTGACTAAAAATCATCTGGACAAACGTAACAAATCTCTATATATAAAAATGAATTGCTGTTCGTTAGTCTCGCTAAAACTCGAGAACGGCTGAACCGATTTGGCTAATTTTGGTCTTGAATTATTTGTGGAAGTCCAGAGAAGGTTTAAGAGGTAGATAAATATGAAAATGCTCGGAATTAAATAAAAATTACAATTTTGTTTTTCCTTTGGTGTGTCCCTTGTCGGTCTTTTATATATCGATTGAGGCACTACGAAGTCTGCCGGGTCAGCTAGTATGTAATAAAATCGCTAATGTAATCGCTAAAATCATGGTGCCAACGACGTAAATGCGTATCGAAAATAACCAGGAAGTCTGCTATTAGTATTGCGTAGGTCGCACTTTAGTTTTCTATTAATTTCGAAGCATCATCGTCGTAAAAAGGTACAAGGAAATACAATACAAGTCCACTGAGCTTCTCGCCGGATCTTCTCAATGGGTCGCGTTTCCGATCCGGTGGTAGATTCTGCGAAGTACGGCTCTTGTTATGGTTCGTGTTAGCAACATCGTCAGGTTTGAGCCCCGTGAGCTCACCTACTAGTTAAGGTTACGCTGATATGGTCTCTCTAGACCATCAGCTAAGGTAGGAAAAAAAAAAAGAAAGCGCAATACAAAAATTCATTTCAGTAAGACTTGAATAGCGTTTTGACGTCTATCGTTGGAAGTAATACTAAAGGCACTAAGTTATTGCTGAATATAATGAATTTTAAATGAATGTTTACTGTTGACTTTGATTAGAACCAGTGTTGTAATTTTTGCGATCTTTTTTTTCCATTTCAATTATCATTAAAAACGTAAATTCTTCGCGAGGTAACAAAATACTTTGACGTGAGTAATTCCCAGCTTCTCTACCCGCGTGGGCCATTACAGGCTGCCTTGTATTAGACAAGTGCCGCACGTTCTGTTCGGAAATAGCGCGACACAAATAAAATTCAAAATAAAACTACTGGATAGCGTCAGATATTCCGCGTGAGCATGTCGCCGCGGGTGTGTTCCGCAATTAAACCAATAAACACTGTCTTCTGTCACCACAAGCGAGCCCGGTGCTGCTCAGGTACTTTCATCTCACGACATATCTATGAGATTACTTTTACGATTTAGGTATTTAAGTCCAATCGTACGAAAACGAGATTTATTGGAGAAACATCCTTTACGTGTTACACGCATAGGAAGCAGAATTCTAAATTGATTCCAGGAAATGTCGTCAATGAAGGCCAAAACGTAACGCTATTTGCGAGGAGCCGCAGAATGTTTGTATAATGTTTATACTGCGTACCAAAGTCGTTAAATGAATTTAAAATTTTCACATTCGACATTAAAAGCTGCTTCCGAACCAGAATTTATTACCTAATAACGAATCGTTCAGGGACTTGTTGGTGTGTACAAAAATACTTTGGCTTCCAAAATGCACCCCAACAAGGCACTTGAGTTTAGATGCAGGATCAGACACGCACATCGGGAGCAATGTCCCTGCGGTTTCTATTTAGGTGCGGCCCGTCCGGCGGGATGGAACCACGCGGGCAGTCGACTGTTTAGCGGAATGAAGGAATGCAGCGATGACGGCGTTGTCTTTTTTGAGATCCCGCAATAAGCAAATATACCAAACAGGAAGAATTCGATTGATCTAATTCGCAAGAACATTTATAAAATTTGAGTTATAATGCCCATATAATGCTCCAATGCCCATGAAATTTTGATACCTTCGCAAAAATGGTAATACAAATTATAATTAATTATTAGCATAAACTTTATTTCAGTTTCTCGAATCAGAATAATAATACATTCAATACTTAATGTGACAGAGCCGTGAACTTGAAACGTAGACACGTAAACGCTGGCGCCAGTACAATCGAGTCTGGACCTTCATATGAGTATTGAATACCAGTGCATTCAATACCTATATGAAGGTCTTGTATCCAATACCTATTTGAAGGAATCTGATCTGAAACCGCAAGTTATAATAATAAGTCAGCTGAGATGTTTGGAATTCTACCCAATTTAAATACAATAATTTGGATAATTTGGACGGAGGGTCATACAATAAATTCCTATTTTAACGATAGATAAGGTTTCAAAAACAGAAGCCCAAAAAATTATCGATATAGTAGTTTTTAAGAGAGAGAAACGAGTTTCCAGCACTAGGCAGTTACAGGAGGTTATAGGCATTACAACAAAAACTCCGTCATCCACCTTGAGAGATAAGGTGGAATCATCACAGTAATTGTTATACAGTTATTGTATCTTTCGGAACGCGTAAATTAAGGTGTAATTGGGGGCAGAACGAGGACTTGACCGGGATAGTGGGACTGTATCTCCTGTTGGATAGCCGGAGAGATTATATAATCAATCTAGGATCTTCTGATCTCAAAATTCTTATGCAAGCAAATAGATGAAGATATAGCAGCCATATATAAAATTTATATCATCAGAAGCCAAAAAATATTCGTTATATGTCGTCGAGCGCACGTGAACACCAAACCGCACCGTCAACTATATCGGAAATACCTTCTAAGATTCAGATTTAAAGAAATTGGTTTTCGATCCAGATTGAAAGAAATTGGTTTTCTAACCAAATAGTATTGTTTTTTTTTTCTTGGCTTTCCTACGAGATGTTCCATTAAATTATTGAACGCTGACAAAAACATCAGCAAAATCAAAATGAAATTTCACCGCACGAAAGTTTCACTTTTGTCAAGATTCTTTGTAACTAGTTTTTTTTCCTACCTATGCTGATAGCGTTGAGAGGCTATTTCAGCTTCGCACTAACATGTAGGTGAGCTCACGGGGCTCAAACCGGAGTGGTGCTAACACTGGCTCTAGCAAGAGCAGTGCTTCGCAGAATCTACCGCCGGATCGGAAACGTTACCCACTGAGAAGATCCGGCGAGAAACTCAGTTGGGCGAGTAACTACAACTTGCTTGGTGTGCAATGAGCCCGCTCGGGCTTGTAATAATAACATTCCTGTCAATTTCTGCCGCGAAGTACCACGTTCCGGTTTGAATAGTTGCTTAGTCGGCGTTTTGAAGCATTTCAGCTTAAGCCAAGTTAACCACTCAAAATCGGTTTGGTCATTTAACATGTTACAATGAATACTAAACATATATTTCTAAATATCTAGTATTGGGTCTTGAAGTCTCTTGTTTTGTTTGAAAAGTAAATTTTTTTGTGTAACAACAAAATAGACATAATACATGTACGCAATGGTCATTCTTATCTTTCGCCCTATGGTATCTGTTATTTTCAACAACTTACAAAGGGGAAAGCATTTCGTTCGGAGGATATGTAATTTTTTCGTTTAAACAGACAATAATTATAGTAAAGGCTAAACTAATGTTAAAAAATCTGATAATCTTACTCAACTATATCTATAGTTTTAGTCATGATATGTTTTAGTTACTAATTTCTTTCAATCGAGTTTTAATTGCTTTTGTTTATTTATAAGAAGTGATTTATAAATAGTAACAAGTAATCGCGTTTGTTTTTTATTTTTATCGTAAACCTACTTTCAATGTTTTCTTTTTAGTAAAATCACCACTTTTCTTAACTAAATTAGTTAGTTTTTTTTTTCATTCTTTATTAGAGCCATACACAAATTAGTTCGTTAATTTCAACAAATTAACAGTATCTACTATTAAAAGTCACGGTCAAGATTACGATAGTGCAGCGTATAACAAAACGGTTGATATCGCGTGTTGATAAGCCTATTTATGAATGTGCTAAGTATGTACAACAGATATCTACAATTATGTTTACTATCGGGACATTCTTACACAAGTGAAAGCTGTCAGTTACGGGGTACTATTTTAATTAATTCTAAAGCGGTTCTTAGGAATCCTGAAGGTGTGACGTTCTGCGTGATCAATGAGTTATGAGTTACAAGTATTTTATCAAAATATTGTTCCTGTAACATCTTAATGGGCCTCTCTCTGGTTTTATTTCTACTCATTCCTTCATATTTCTATATCGAATTTAATTAATTTAATATTGTTTGTAGAATAAGTTGTAAGTCACACTATATATTTTGTATTTTAATTACACCTAATTTGCTTTCGAAAGTTCTAAATAAAATTATTTCATCAAATTCATATATTATATTATCAAATTCACATATTTAAAGCGAATGAAGACGACTTTTAGGAAAAGACCGCTTTGAATATCATGATAATATCAAACTACCTTCTCATATTTTATTTCAATTTGTTAATCTCACATTATGAACATTTCAACTACGTTATCAAAAGATAAACTAGGAATATATTGTAAAATGAAATTAAAATTGCCGAATTAAAAAACTTTAGATTGTGAAGAAACAATTATTATCTTACTTGACATTATGAAGCCGGGTGTAGTCTCGTGTGACAGTTCAAGTCACCTCTAAATATCACGAACTACACGCGCTCTTCGCGCAACACTAGTAAATGCACGCAGCGTGCGCGACAAATACCGCGATCCCCTCACTCCGCTCGTCTCCCACACGCACACAACTACGTCGACAAAACGTCACAGTAGGGCGAACACTCACTGACAAAATCAAAGGAAAAACATTTGAAAGTTGTATCAGAAATTAAATATATTATTTTAATTCAACACCTTATGTAATTCAATTGTTTTGAAAATGAAATAAATATGTTTATTGATGTGAATAGCGATCACCTATTTCGAGCACTGGCAACTCGCTCTAAACAGCTGTTCGAGGCGATCGATAGATGTCAGTGTGTATAACTTTATTTTCGCTACCTACGCCGCAGAGCAACGGTATTCGTAGTAAATCACATTGCTTTGCTATCGAACAATATCTCCAAACGCGGAGGCGAGCCGCTATGTTTGATAACATCCACTAATTTTTATTTTCGATGGAGGAAACAAGCGATAGTAGAAGTTATGATGAACATTTATACTATAAACATTTCTGGCTAAGATATCAAATAAATATTCGGAAAATGTGCGCTTAAAAATGACTTGACAAAGCTCAAAGCAGTGTTTGGATTTTGTGTGCCGATGGTAACGATGGCAAATTCTCCGACGAGCATAGAAACTCAAATAGACAGTTTTTTAGAGCAATTTAAAAGAAGTGCTTCTAAAGCTATGGAAGAACGTATGGATTGGCCAGATGGAACGTCTCCAGGAGTTGTCGTCAAGTCCCGCAGTAGTTGCTTCGCTATAGAAACAGCCGCAGGTAAGTCAAGTCACTCTTAAAAATCAAAATTTTGTATTGTGCTGAAACTTCATTATTCTGTAATAGAAATTTTGTGAGTACAAATCTAAACAGCCAACCACATACTATACATTATCATGACGTTTAAATGGAAATTACAGATCGTCTCGTGTCTGATGTTGATTCCGTGTGTATTTTTACGCAAGAAGAAACTCACTTTTATTTAAGTCGCTATCCTTATTAAATGTTGTACAAAATATAAACACACTTACATACATTTTCGACAGCTCGTAAATAGATTATTTAAAAATCGATGCACCCACGTGATTCTTTTACATTACGTTTACTTACATGGGCTTTCCCGCCTACAACATATTTTGAAACAGTCATGTATATGTGCATATACCTAGATCAATTTACATTTAACGAAAATTTAAACAAAAAACGCACTAACTTTTGACGTTTGACATTTAAGACATAATAGGATGTCATTTTCTTAGTTTCATTTAATCCGACCCACGAAGAAATGGATTACTTGTTAATTCCTGGATAATCCTGTCTCTTCGTTACGTAATATTGGGATTATTTGTTTGATGAAGATTAAGGGAAGAGCGGAAAGAAAATATCCAAAGTAATACTTGGTTGGTTGATTCAGAGGCCCATTTGAAATCTCTACAATCTTTTTTCTTCTTAAGAGGTCCCTCAATGGCTTACCTGATTGAATTTATCATTTTCTTAGGTATTTTTGAGAATAGATACAAATAGTTTATTTGTTAACCATCGTTAACCGTTGATGAGTGAACGAGCTTACGGCCCACGTTATGTCGAATGAGCGTTTATGGGATTCCATAGACATAACAACGTGAATGTCGCCAACCACTCCGATCGAAGTCTCAGTTATTATTGTATTATATGACGGCTGTTCCGTCCTTCAAACCGGACTCCGGTACGCATCACTGCTTTGCGGCAGATATAAGCCAGGATGTGGTACCTAGTCATGAGGGCTTTCAATACGCCAGTTGTGGCTGTAACATTTAATGGCGCTGTTGTCCATTCTCCTGTGAATCGGAAAGAGATGGAGTGATGCTATCCTAAATCACACTATAACACACAACCGTGCTACATACACTTTAGATACCCTAATCTTACTTTAAAAACCTGCTTGTACCTCCTTTTGCCTACACTCATAAACATCATCACGAGTCTGCCTGTCTTACTACTGCAGTGCGGACACCTACAGCAGCTGCCTCATCTTTGGGTCTTTCGCGCTTTAATTTCCTACTTAAAAACAGTGTTTCCGGCGATATCCGAATGTACGTCTAATAAGCATCACCTCCTTGTGCTTTCAGTGATGCTTTCACAATATCTACTCTCATTAATACAGGATAGTATTTTAATAATTTCTTTATTTCCTACGTAATCGCCTTCGTTTTTTTATCTTGAATACACGCAGTAGGGCGTATTATAAACTCCCATTTGTTTTCCACGTTTTGTTTAAAGGGTGGACTAGACTTTAGTCCAAATTTCTTGTGGCGGATGGCGTGATTCGTGTGGTCTTTATAAACCTACGTAAACTTCTTAGCGTATTCATATATGCTATTAAAAAACGAATACTTACTAAAACTAGCTCGTACTTTTCCAAAACAATAATGTGATTATGAAAGTCATGCTGTTAACAGACTCAAAGATAAGGAATTTTCATATTTGTAAACTTATGCTGCAAAAAAATAAATAATCTTCGTGTCTCAAAGTTAACGGTATCCCTTCCGTCGTCGGTATATTTGTGATCACCACCGTCACAAATTAAAACTTTAATTACTCCCTGTACATTTCGGCATTGATATTTCTCGATTTAAAAATATTGTATTGAATTGTAGTCAGAAGTTGAAATAGGTGTGTGCAAAGAAGGGCCCGTTTCAAAGTATACACAATTATCGTGAAGCCAAATCGGGACATCGTCGGTTACGTTAGGCTGTGATAATAATAAAATGCTCAGCTACTGCACAACGCAGGGTATCCTGTGCAGTAGCAGAGATAGAGAAAACGAATATAACTGAGCTCGTGCGTCGTGTGAAGTCGAGTCTCTTTTATTATAAAATAGAGATGCCTAATACGATCAAAATGTTTCTTTTTCGATTGATTTATCAAAATAAGATCAAGTTTTTAAATATAACAGACGATTAAGGAATTTTGGATAAAAATTTATTTGTATACTTGATTGTTAACAATTAACCTTACAAGTATCTTCAGTTTGAGGACAACACGAATTCCATTGCATTCATCGTAACGTATAAATGTGGATGTTGAAAAACAAAACAACTAACAAACTCGTGTCATATCACTGTAATATTACTAACGAGAATAACATTTTAACGGATGTAAAACCCAGACCCCGGCGTATCCGTGGTATTTGACGGCTCATTTTTGTTCCACATCGCTGCGGACCCTCCTTTATTAAAAAGAACACGTTTCTTTGTGCTATGCACTAGTGTGCAAGTGTGCACTCTGATTTTATACACATATTAATAAATAAACTTTTAACAAGTATGTTTTATGAAAAGTAGAAAAGTGCAAATACTGTGTAATGATATATTAAAAACAATTTATTATGATCAAGCGATAATCACAAATGAAAATACATGTGTAATTATGTATGTATATTAGATCATGTTCATTTGCTTTTAATTTTCTTAAAATTAGGAAATATTGATAGTCATTTAACAATTGAGCACATTAAAAGTTGTAATGGCAAAAGCAAAAAATATCATCATAAATCGTCAGCATTCACGTGTACACTGTACATATTTAGCACATGGCTTTGGTATTATAATCTTTAGTTATAAAGTGCAGTCAGAATGGTAATGTATCTTTCAGCTTATCATTTTAATTGTTTCTTGTATTTGTCAAAACAATATTAGCAAAACGAGTTGAATTATATTACCAAACGTGATTAATAATAAACTACAATAGATAAATCCTATTATTTATCCGTTTTATTTGATACTAAAATGATTCCAAGCTGTCACATAAAATAATACTTACATTGTTACATATTTATGTTTCAAATAAAAAGTGTTAATTATTACAAGCATCGTTTCACTTTTCATTGCGTGCACGAAAACCTAAAAATGCAAATTGTTACGGATGATGAGCGACAAACGAATATCAACAATTTTAATTCCCAATAAAGGAAAACGACGCTATTTTAAAATAAGTTTATCAAACACACGAATAAAGTTTGATAATCCGAGTAATTATAGTTATGTTATTATATTTTTTATTTTAAAAATGTAATATAAGTCAGATTCTTTGAATACCTATATGTTTTTTCTTTGATGTCTTAAAATGATACCCTCAACATCAAAGTAACATAATATAATTTAAATTAAACAATCGTTCCACTCAAAACACTGCGTTAAAATTTATTGTTTCAAATTTCGCGGGTTACACAGCGTCGATACGGAAATTCGCTACAGACGCTCTCTGGTGGCGGCGCACTGTACTAATTACGTGTTCTACGGCGTCCTCTGATTTTGTTCACGGAAAGTATATCGCCATATTGCTTCCGTGAATTCAGTGAAAAATTTGTACATTTCTCTTCAATTATGACTACANAAACACTGCGTTAAAATTTATTGTTTCAAATTTCGCGGGTTACACAGCGTCGATACGGAAATTCGCTACAGACGCTCTCTGGTGGCGGCGCACTGTACTAATTACGTGTTCTACGGCGTCCTCTGATTTTGTTCACGGAAAGTATATCGCCATATTGCTTCCGTGAATTCAGTGAAAAATTTGTACATTTCTCTTCAATTATGACTACAATGCCAGAATGAAGTGATAAAAAACAATCTACATTTTATCAAAATTATCCTCGATACGTTGTTTTGTGTCTCAACTACCAATACGGCCCGTAAAAGGTAAGTTTCATTCTTTCTTTGCCATGACTATATGGCCCAATATTCCACGGGAGTTCGATCCGCTATGCGATAATGAAACTTAAAAAATGCGATTAAGGTTAATAATTGCGCGGTTTTTGTTATGTTTATTTACATGAATTTGAAAAGTCAAAACGCGGTTTTCTTGTAAATGTAGTTAAATGTACAAAGTTTGTAGTTTCTCATTTGTGTCGGGGCGGGTTTGGTGTCTCTTTGTACATACACGTATGTAGGTACATGTGATCTGACATGACGATCGGTTTTAGCGTCGAGCTGGGATGTCGTATGAGAAAATGGAAGTTGTAAATCCTGCTGAGAAGGAGGCGAGCGAAGTGTTGCATTCCCTTCTTTCGGTGGAGAGGCGTAGTGTGGATAGCAAAGAGTCGATCATAGTCTCGATACCGTCCGACCAAAACGGCGGAGGTGAATACGGGGAGAACGCTCAGTGGCACACACCAGTCATGGGACAACATTCAGTTTTTGAAATGGGAGCCCCACAAAATATTCAACAGCATACCTATAATGGACATCAAGAACAGGTAAGATAAAACTTTTAAATAACTAAGAGTAACAAATTTAAGTATCTACATACAAATATTCTTTGGAACATACAATGATTCTAATGAAAACTGTTTGATATCTATTTAATTTTATTCTTGAACCGCAATGAACTTGTTGTGTGGTGTTATAAGATTAAAAATAAATTATTTCAGGTTCTCTGGCAAGGGCACACTATTCAGGTAGAGAATGGTAATCCAAATTTAACAAACATGCAAGGGCAGTATACTATAGAGTTTGAACCTCAAGTGGATGGTGAGTCCGGAGAATTAGATGTGGATACAAAACCAAAGGTAGAGAAGAAAACGGTTCTTAAAAAAAGAAAAAAAGCTGATTCTGACAGTGATGAGGAGGTGTTGGACAATAAATTGGAAGACAATCCTACACAGGTTATACATCTTAATTTATATCATTGTTTCAAAAGTCTGTCGATATTAAAGATATTAAATAAAAACATATCACCACAAAATATTTAGGTGTAACTAACAGCAAAAAAAAAATTGCCTGTCCATTTGTTTGTTTGAGTAAAACTCCAAAACTTTACATTGATTTTGATGAAATTTTATTTTTAAAAGCTTATGCTTAAATGCACTTCAATATATTGCATATTATTTTGTTTCCCTGAATCTTGCATAATACAAACTTGAAACATTACAACAATAACATCATATATATTTATTCACATCCATCTTAAACAAACTCTCATTTGAACTATATTGATGTTGTGTATTTCAAATTTAAAACTTAATTGAATAACAGGATAGTAAAAAATAATTGCAAATAAATCTTTCAGGTCAAAGAGAGACTGAGAAGAGGCTGCGACTGTAAAGATAACTGCTATCGAGGGCTTAATCCTGAGGCAGTATATCGTCACCGCCTCAACATAGCTGAACTCACAAAAAGCGAACACGACATGTACTTGATGGGCATCACAATGGCTAGCTTAGCAAATCCAGCAGAGACTTCCCGGCACAAAGTAAGAAGGAGATTAAGAGCCTGCTACGTATATCAAGGTAGAAAAGTTTGTTTGGAAGCATTCTTATATCTTGAAAATGTGACACACTATCAGTTAAAACGTATCCGGCAACATGTGATGACCCATGGTGTTGCACCTAGGATACATGGAAATGTTGGTAAGAAGCCCTATAACACTTTCACTTTAGACATATACAAACATGCAACGAATTTCCTTAAGGAATATTTGAAGCAACATGCAAATTCTCCTAAAGATGTTCAGCCTTCAGGAGAAGGTAAGAAAGGCAGCAAAACCATTATTATCCAAGGAGACTCTCGAAAGCACTTGTTCGAGGCTTATAAGGAGTATGGAGAAATCTTAGAACCAGGTGTTAAATTAATGGGTTATTCAACCTTCCGAGCGTTTATGAAAGACCAGTTTCCACATGTTAAATTCGCCACCAAAAAACAAGAAATACCAAAGGATATGATTCCGTTTCGAAGTGGCAAATGCATGTCTTATGATAAAAACAAAGACCCTGTCAGGATGCAGCAAGAGAAAGAAAAGGCCGAGGCGAAGAAGGCAGCTATGGAGGCCAAGAAGAAAGAGGAGCACGATAGAGAACATGCTCAACAACAAGCCCAACAACAGCAACAGAAACAACAGCAAGTGCAGCAGCAGCAGCAGCAGCAGCAACAACAACAACAAGTCCAGCAGGTGCAGGTGCAGCAACACCAACAGATGTCGAATCAACCGCACGTCGTCATACACCAGCAGCAGCCGCAACAACAGCAGCAGATGCAGCAACAGATGCTTGTGCCCCAAGTGAGCCAGCACCAGCAGGTGCTCACACAGCAGGTGGGCGGGGTGCAGCAGGTCTCACAGCAGCACTGCGTGCAGTCGCTCGGGGTGTCGGAGGAGGGCGGCCAACAGGTGGAGATGGCTCAGCAGGTAATACCGCTCGCCGTGGTGCAGCAGCCGCAGGCCTACATCGTGACGCCGGTCTCGCACTTCCAGACCCGCGTGCAGGACGCGTGGTACAGACATTGAGTAAAGTGCAGCGACTCTTCTCCTTTATTTTTTGGCTCCGGCACGGTTTGTGCATTAGCCAGCGTCAAGTAATAAGACTTTTATAATTCGCCGTTTTAATTATTCACAGTTTATGAATAATAAAAAACGAGATGAAATGAAATGAAATGAGATGAGATGATATTGGATGAAATAAAATCTCAGTAAAATTGTGGTTATTTACTGAGACTTTCAGTGGACTTTTTGGAGGATCCCAAGAAGCTACGTCCAGCTACTTGTTTCATTTTCCTACATTTGTGCAGAGAGATTAAACCCGAAGAAACACTAAATAGATAAAATACAACAATTCACACAACTTCGCTCTTCGCGTTCCCGCCAAAAAGTCCCAGCAGCGTCTGGGCATGACGGGCTACAACGGATGCGAACATGTTTACGTAATAGAGATCTCGCAACGACTAAACTGTTGTTAATCGAAATGGTTCCTTAAGAAATCGATGTTGCGTCGACATGATCGATGATTTTACGCCATACGTAACATCGGCAATAGACTCGAGGTTAATTTAGCTTATACCTTTTCAGTATTGGTCTTAAAACTGATTTAATAGCGACCTACCTTTAAGTGTTAACATATTTACACCACATAAAAAATTTAGCTATGTAGTTAATTTATAAGTGATTGTAGTGGAACTTTGAAAACCTTTTTTTTTTATTTAGGACACAAGTATACTTATTTTATGCTCAATAAATAGTTAATATTGTTTGCATCAAAAATAAATTGATAAATTTTGTTTGCACCTGCACTTCATTTATGGAGCCATTGAGACATCACAATTGTATGCATGAAGCATAGAGTTCATTTTAAATTTAAAGAAAGCAGTGCCTTTATTACGTGTAATTCGTGAGTGGAATACGGTAAGACGATTTTGAAAAATAAATGTAGAATTAGGATTTTACAGTGAATTTTTTGAGTGCTCGTCAATGATGTAGTGTAGTTATTAGTCTTGTTTGATTGGTGAGACGGTACGCGCGGCGAAACATAATGGTGTACATTTTAATTTGTCTTATAATTTATGTTTTAAAATTCGTCGCTTATTTATTTTTCTAAATTATACATATCACAATGTTCGCGTATTGTGTGCGTGAAAATAAATTCACTACATAATTTAATCTATTATTTGATAGCTCTTTGGAAAAGACTGTACTTGTGTTGTAGCGTGAATATTGTAATTTAATCATAAGAAGGAGTTATAAATGAAGGAAATAGCTTTTCTTACGGCAAAGATAATGAAAATACTATTTATTATATGGTGATAAGCGATAGTCCACCGTCGGTTATGGTCAATCACAAACAAGCAAAAGATGGCGGTCAAAGAGCCATCAATTTTTAATCAGTTCCTTTCTGTTAAGTAACTTCTACTATGATGAAAATGTTTTGTTTCCGAATAATTTCCGTAATCATCGTTATAATAATCGTAGTATTTTAGTGCATATTTTTATACCTGAAACGGAAAATTTGTACACATTTTTACATAACGAATGTAAGTAATGTTTATTTGTTTCTAATTGTAAAGGATGTACAAAAGTTCTGAACATTTGCCTCGATTATTGAAAGGTAACAAATTTTTTTAATGTGCATGAGACGCATGTTTTTTTAAAACAGCCCAGTCGAAATTAATTGGTTTTAAAATTTTGGTGTTTAGAAGGTAAGTCAAGTGAAAGCAATAAATAATTTTAAAAATACCAATAGGGTACCATTGATTTATACTTAATATAAAAAATAAATAAAGGATAGATTATTTTTTTAGAATTTTATAGATATTCCATACCGTGATGATGACTTTGCAATCACAAAACAAATTCATCTTTGTATTCACCTATATATTTTTGAGTGTGTCCATAATTAAGGTAACTTTTATCGCGAAAGTTGTTAATCATAAAAGGTAAAGGAATCGTTTCTGAAAAGAAGTGCTAATAATGTTAATTTTTGGGACGGTAAATTTAAATGCATATAAATCATCAATTAATATTGTTTACGTTTTCGGGTGACTACTATAATATATTTACATCGGTTTTTACTTCGGTGAGTTGCAGACATAATTATGAATACTGTTACAACTTAACCTCGCGTATAATTAATTGTCGTTAAATTATTTCAGACGTTTTGAACACTTGACAGTTGACTCGAAATTTGAATATTCTGCTGCCTACATTATGTATCGAATCTACTAAAATAGTATAAATGACAATAATTGACGTGAGATTATGCCGTAACAGTAGTTTGAATTATAACAACTTTAAAGACAAAACCAACATAGGTTTACAATACTATCCATAAACATGTACACACTATATTTCCAGTGTACAATTTTTGAGTGCTCTTCAATGATGTAGTGTAGTTATTAGTCTGTTTTGATTGGTGAGACTGTACGTGCGGCGAAACATAATGGTGTACATTTTAATTTGTCTTATATATTATGTTTTAAAATTCGTCGCTTATTTAATATGTACATTATCATGTACACACAATATATCGACAAATATCTAGAAAAACAAACAACGAAATGCATTAACTAAATGACACAGGCGATGATTCTGTTTTAGGACTCACATTAAAAAAAAATACATTTTTTCTTAAAGAATTTAAAGTCCCACTGTATGATAAACGAAGGTATTATGATGTATTAATTATACAATTTTGTATTTTCATCGGTTTTCGCGAATCGTAGACAGAATTCAAATTACTTTTACAGTTTAAATGTCGTGTTTTGTTATTTACAGTTTAGTCATCCGTGATCACAAAAACTAAAAGTAGTTTTTATTATGTATACAATTCCGTTTTTACATGCATTAATTTATAGGTCCCGAAGCGCTCGAATCGTTATTGACCCTCCGCACTTAGTTGTGGGCACTTGTGGGTAGTCTGATAATCTCGTACAGCAGTTGGGTCGTCAGTTCTTGTCCGCCGCACGCCACGCCCTCGGTTCCCGTGTGAACGTCATTTGCTTTCGCCCTCAATTCATTTTCGCACACCACATCGCATGTGGATTATTACCAATTTGATTATTTTATTCGATGAACCTATACCTACCGTTTGGGCATCACTTACTTGGACACTTGACAATTTAGCTTGCTAATTTAAAAATGATCGAAATGCTTAACCTACCTACCTGCCTACCATCTGTTGAACACTAAATAAAATCATTAATATTTTCAGTTTACTTGCATGACAATTGTTTTTTTTTTTAAACTGCATTTTCCAAACGACGATTGAAATGAAGCTAACCTGTATACCTACTTGCTGATTTTAAATAATAGTACGCTACTTGTATGTTATTACCGATAAAAATGTCCCATCGATTTAACTATCAATTATTATTATTTTAAACATATTTTAAAGGATTAGTTTAATTGAATATTTCACAACAACTTATTTAATATTTAAACGTAACTAATTTAATATTAATCTTTGGCTACTATAATTAATTAGCAGTGTGTGCGGAATGTTTTGAAAATCTCATTTTGAGCTAAGATAGTATTAGTGTAATGTGTAACTGATAGGGTGTGTGTTTAATTATTTACAAGTTAATTATAGACAGTACAGAGAATGTGCCTAGAAATTATGCTAACCAATGTATTTTTATAGTGCAATAATATGTAAGATTGGAACCAGACTCATTTTTAATAGAAATTAATTGATCATTAAAATTATTTCTATTTTGCAGTGAAAAAATGGTATTTTTTGTCATTGAACTTTTTTAGTGAAGAAACCAAATTTTAAAATTGCTTCAAACCGTAATTATTGTCCTTAGTATAATATTTGGCTGCCATGTTCCAAATTAACTGTAGGAAGACATGATGTGATAGAAAATAAACTTTTTTACGCTACATTAAGTATTTTCAATTGAGTTTTATTGGGGGCTTTAGACGGTCCAGGTCTGGACGGGGTCGAGGCTCCCACGCCTTCCTCCAGTACACACTTACATTGCAACCGGAGATTGTACGTTCGTCGCTCTCGTTCTGCCTCGGCTCATTGGTCTCATGCAGCCGGCCACTTCGCTCGCCAATTTATTAAATCCTCCGCGTCGTTCATTTGTAAACAAAAGTCATTGTTTCGGTCCTAATCGGACAGTTTGACGATGGCGACTTGCCTTAGCGGGCGTGTACGGTGTCATCTCGCGGCTCGTTGTTGACAACAAAGGGTGACATGAAGTTTTGGAAGTGTAGCACCAAGGCGGAACGGCTTGCGGCTGCTCGTGGTGAGTTACAGTATTACGGAACAACGTTACATAAATACTCTAAATTATATATTTTTGGCAATTTCTGATAGGGTATGCTTTAAGTCTTAAACCATCCTGATAATATTAACAAAATTTCACAAATAATAACGGTTTCTGNGTTGACAACAAAGGGTGACATGAAGTTTTGGAAGTGTAGCACCAAGGCGGAACGGCTTGCGGCTGCTCGTGGTGAGTTACAGTATTACGGAACAACGTTACATAAATACTCTAAATTATATATTTTTGGCAATTTCTGATAGGGTATGCTTTAAGTCTTAAACCATCCTGATAATATTAACAAAATTTCACAAATAATAACGGTTTCTGCGATCTGTCGCGTTTAAGAAAGAGACTGAACGCGATTCCTTATTTATAAACGAGGAGTCGCTGAAGCATTAATTGACCTTTTATTGCAATCGACGTCCGTCTGCTTATAGACGATTTTCACCAATTTACGATCTAGTCGTTGCTTATTTAACTGACCAGTACTTGAATAATGACCCAGTCAATCAAACTAGGTACGGCCTTAAACTAATATTCGATGATGAAACCATCCTCGATACGGTAGCTTTATCAATTTAAGCCTCGTACTGAAATGACACAATGAATTTAGTAATTTAGTGGTTTACTGTATCGAATGCCCCTATGCTATGTTGAAACGTGAATGTCCTGACGGAGATAAATAGTATTAAAAAAATTGCTCTCTCTGGGTCTACAGATAAATTTCAGTGTTCTCTATTATATATTGCGTATTCCGTGTGGAATAATAACTTAAAATTATCTTAAATGATTAGGTACACGATTTACAGATCATCACAACTACTGGAAGCACTGCGTTCATTTAGTGCCTTTTTCAAAATATTAATACGGCCGACTCATGGAATGAACTCTATTTCCTGTACATATTAACATGTTTTTCAATCTAATTTTAGTTTAAGAGCTTTGAGCTATAAGTAGCACCTTGGAAATATATTTTTAAAGTCCTTAAGTGATACAGAACACTCAATATCGGTTGGGTCGTATGCTCACATCCCTTTATTCTTTGCACTTCACGGCTTACCTGGTGCTAAGTGGTCACCGTAGCCAATATAGGCATGACAGCTTGAATACCGCCAGGTCAAGAACATTAAGACACGAATTCGGAACGCGTAACTATTCCGACCATTTAGTTAAAATGGCGGTAACCATACAAGCTCAATATATTCCTTACCACGTTAAGACCTAAGAGTATGCTAGTCTGAATATTTCCTATATGTCCAAACGAGAAAACACGGTCCTATTTATTTTAGTAAAACTGTCAACCGAGTTACATTTAAAAAATATTCAAACTGCATAGTACTAATTTATCACAGCAGGAGTATATTTAAATACCTATAGGAAAACCTAAAAATTCAATTACTAACGTATACCTAATTCCAAATATCTTGTAATCACGTCGCACTTCCAGTAAAGCTTTGTTGTCTATTCTCCTGAAAAAAAACGGAAGCATATACTTAACAGAAGGTAAAGTGAAATTTGTAAAAATTGTAAGGAAACCACGACGGACTTAGACTAAATACCTATATATAAAAAACCGCAGAGAGATTCTGATTCAAATTATACATGTCTTATCGCGGTAATTCAGGATATTAGGCAAAAGTAATAAAATAAAGGTCGAACTAATAAAGCGTGTTAATAATTAGTATTTTATGTATTACCAATTCACTGAAGTAGCACGCACTAAGTTAATAGGAAAATTATCTATTTGGAAGTCGTCGTGGCCTAAAGGATAAGACGTCCGGTGCATTCGTATCTTGCGATGCACCGGTGTGCGAACCCCGCAGGCAAGTACCAATTTTTCTAATGAAATAATACTTACTTAAACAATGTTCATGACTGTCTTCCACTGTGAAGGAATAACATCGTGTAATAAAAATCATGCCTGCAAAATTATAATTTGCGTTACTGGTGATAGGACGTCTTGTGAGTCCGCACGGGTAAGTACCGCCCTGCCTATTTCTGCCGTAAAGCAGTAATGCGTTTCGGTTTGAAGGGTGGGGCAGCCGTTGTACTTTAAAAAGTGAGACCTTAGAACTCATATCTCGAGGTAGGTGGCGGCACTTAAGTTGTAGATGTCTATGGGCTCTGGTAACCACTTAACATCACGTAGGCCGTGAGCTCTTCCACCCATTTAAGCCATTAAAAGAAATTGTTAAAAGATATTTTTTACAACATTCAAATGTCGACGCATAAGATTTTAGTCGCCTGTGAGATCATGAAAACCGTAAATTATTTGAAATGTCGATAATAATAAAATGAGGATAACACAACGGGTAATGAAACTATACAAGTATTGTTATTGAGTTGCAAAAAGGGATATGCCGTTATCGAAACGAAGTAAAATATAACCTAACGTAAACGAAGTCTGCTGCTGGAGTCATGGTCCAGACGGCTGGCTGATCCTTCGGCTGGTCGTAGGACCGTCGAGGCGATTCGCCCGGTCCTTGTGGATTGGGTGAATCGTGACAGAGGACGCCTCACTTTCCGGCTCACGCAGGTGCTCACTGGGCATGGTTGCTTCGGTGAGTTCCTGCACCGGATCACAGCCGAGCCGACGGCAGAGTGCCNTACCAATTTTTCTAATGAAATAATACTTATTTAAAAAATGTTCGTATCTTGCGATGCACCGGTGTTCGAACCCCGCAGGCAAGTACCAATTTTTCTAATGAAATAATACTTATTTAAAAAATGTTCGTATCTTGCGATGCACCGGTGTTCGAACCCCGCAGGCAAGTACCAATTTTTCTAATGAAATAATACTTATTTAAAAAATGTTCACAACTGTCTTCCACTGTGAAGGAATAACATCGTGTAATAAAAATCATGCCTGCAAAATTATAATTTCCGTAAATATTGGTGATAGGACGTCTTGTGAGTCCGCACGGGTAAGTACTACCGCCCTGCCTATTTCTGCCGTAAATCAGTAATGCGTTTCGGTTTGAAGGGTGGGGCAGCCGTTGTACTTTAAAAAGTGAGACCTTAGAACTCATATCTCGAGGTAGGTGGCGGCACTTACGTTGTAGATGTCTATGGGTTCTGGTAACCACTTAACATCAGGTAGGCCGTGAGCTCTTTCACCCATTTAGGCAATTAAAAAAAAATTGTTATAAAGATATCTTTTACAACGTTCAAAGTTCGACGCATAAGATTTTAGTCGCCTGTGACTGTGAGATCACGAAAACCGTACATTGTTTGAAATGTCGATAGTAATAAAATGAGGATAACAAATCGCGTAATGAAACTATACAAGTATTGTTATCGAGTTGCAAAAAGGGATATGCCGTTATCGAAACGAAGTAAAATATAACCTAACGTAAACGAAACGCAATATTTAAATACTATCTTCAAATTACGCGAAGCCGTAATATTAAGTGAAATCACTTTGTGGACGTCCTCCACTTTCCCTTGAAGCGGTACATTACGCGCATCACTTGGCTTTTATTATAATACATCAATAAAATCGAACGTGTTTGTTTTTTTGTTAGTATCTATTATCAAATTAAGAAGAATTATAACTAATACACCTTCATTTTTGGAACAGGTTTATGTACAATTAAACCAATGCACATTTTGTGTAGACCTTAACTTTTTAGTTTCATTTTTATTATAATTAAGTAGCCGCACGCGGCTTTTGTTGACCTCCATGTGCAAAATCAACACAAAACGCACAATTCTTATAATATAGTATTAGTTTGTGATATTATGTGCTTAATTAAAAAATAAGTACATAATTATTGTAATTTGTTCAACACCTACAGTACCACATAGATACATGTACTTGTTTTTATTATATAAACCATTTGATTTATTTTATCAACCATTCGTGGGCCCGATTCGCAATGAAAACACCCATAAAAGAGAGTTATTTTATATACAGATCCAATGTTAATAAAAATAGTTCGCACACTAGTATACCAAACACAAAGATTAAATAAGGAAAACTTGTTTATTAGTATCAGGATTGGCCGAAGCGTGACTGCCAATCTTTACTTATTAGTTTGTGTTCATTTTATCGACTGCCAGTGGTATGCCCATAATTGAAATCACCGTATTTATATCCTTATTTTATACGACTATAACGACTTCGCTACACAGCTCACTGAGTTTCTCGCCGGATCTCCTCAGTGGGTCGCGTTTCCGATCCGGTGGTAGATTCTGCGAAGCACTGATCTTGCTAGGGTTAGCGTTAGCAACGTTGTCAGGTTTGTACCCCGTGAGCTCACCTACTTGTTAGAATTACGCTGAAATAGCCTCTCAAGGTCATTTAGCAGTTTAGATAGGGAAAAAAAAACTTCGCTATCGATTTGAAATTTTTTAGAAGAAATAAATTATCTCTTACTTTTTATTTAAACTAGCTATTTGCAATTTTTTAGTTACTGTACAAGTACCTTCTTCAAAGGGGGCTTACGGAGAGTACTCACCGGTAAGCAGCGACTTAGTTGTGCCCCTGGCGTTACTGATGTCCAAGAGCGACGGTAATCACTTACCGTCACTACAGGTCATCAATGCTATTAAACAAACTCAAATGGGTTGACAAACAGAAAAAAGGTGAAGAAAACTTATATGTGTTTATTATCTTTTGCTATTTGTGTACGACTTCGTTACAATTTCATATCTATTCGCCATCCGTGCTGGCTGTTCACACCACGGGAGGTAGTTTTTTTTTTCTAATTTAGGTGATATATGACTTAATAAAAACAAAGAAGTTCCAATATACAACCTTTACATAATTCTACAAATTTTTAAAAATTGAGCAATTCAAACTGTGTGGTTCTAATGCACTATTGATATCCATACCATATTAAGGAGAAGATTTCACTAGACCGTCTCAAATTATAGGCTAAATGTCATTAGTTACACTCCAAGAAAGACAAAAACTACTTAAAAGACTTGAAAAGAGTTATCAATTTAAACTAGCCTATGCCACTAATGTATATATTCACATAATGTATTTCCCTTAAGCAAGGAATACTATGTACGAAGATGCGTTTTTAATCAAGTGCAGAAACCATCTCATACGTGGGATTGGAATGCGCCGACACTTATATGTGGAGGTGATCATTAACTTTGAGGTACTCCTACGTTCCCACTTACCTGCTGATAAGTACGCATGGTTATCAAATGTCATTTCTATGACATAAGATCCAATTATCCACAATTATTAAGATCCAATTATAATTGAAAAATATTGAAAACCAATTTCTGTAGTGAGAGACATTATTTAAACAAGCTAAAAAATTTTAAAAAATACACGCTATTTCTTTTATTTCGATAACATATTTTCCCAACCATTTTAATATTTAAACTACTGAACCGAAGAAATTTTTATGGAAAATATATATTATGTTTTCAAATCTAATAATTTTTCATCGATTTCTATTTATCGATTCAAAAACATAAATATTTTTTAAAAATGACATATTTCTGAGGTGACAAATATAAAGAAAAACAATCAAATTGAGAACATCCTCCTGCTAATATTTATTAATGTTTTTTGAGGGGATGACGCATTTGTCACTGTACTACCATGACGTACCAATTCTTTACCTTGAAACTGACAAAAGGCATAGTCGTCATACGTCTATATCAATATAAGTAATCTGATTTTGTTTGTACTACATTAACTTGTAGTCGCAGTCTAGTTAGGACGCAAATTAAGCTGTAACTGCCTGATGTTAAAGTTTATATTTTTATTCGTACTAATCCAGAAAGATCCTTCTGTTAAACTTTAACAGAAGTTCACCTTATTGAGTATTATATCCGCATAAATCATCAACTTTTTATCGCACTTGTAGGCAGACGAGCATACGGCCCACCTGATGGTGAGTGTTTACCGTCACTCATGGATTTCAGCAATGCCTGGAGCAGAGCCAAGCCGCTGCATACCGTTAATTGTTATGGTTATTGTGTTCGGTTTTTACATTTTAAGTTTACTGCTCAATAAACAATATTTATTACATTCTTTTTTTAAATTAATATTAGCGTCGTTGGTGCCTTCTCTTTGTCTAATAGATTGGCACGAGGGACAGGCCCGGTTGATTACTATGCGGACTGCGAGCCACCGGCCTTTGTTTGCGGTTCACAATGTCCCATCCTTCCTTTTCGTCATCATTTTTACTCGGTCCCAAGTACGATACTGTTTTTAATGGAATGTAGTTTTTAAATTGAAATCTGCAATGCTTTTTGTCGAATTCCTCAATATTAATAATATTATTGGTAAGATTCGTGTGATGGATTCTAAATTTAAATTAGTTGCCATCTGAGGTTGCTCGACACAGACCTAAATTAAGCCTAGTCTAGTCTTAGTTTATTGAACGCAATAGGAAATAAGGGTTGTCAAAAAAAGCTTAATACATGTTATTATTAGTTTTTGACTCACGGTTCATTGATGAAGGAACTCTGTAAAAACTTTGTTTACTTTAACCTAGATTGTCTGTTTTGCTATCGATTAACTGTCTTACACTGGTACAAGTTCATAAAGTGGAAAACTTGTAGCGCCATCAGTGCCGGAAACGTTAAAAAACTAGGGCGTCTAGTCTAGCGTAAACGATTTGGAGTCTTTCCACTCTGAAAGAACTATTTCTCGTTTCAGGCTCATTACATTATTTTTTGTATTGCCCTTGTAGGCAGACGAGCATACGGCCCACCTGATGGTGAGTGGTTACCGTCGCCCATGGACTTCAGCAATGCCAGGCCCAGAGCCAAGCCGCTGCCTACCGAAACCGAGATTTTACAAACTGAGCCCGATTTTTAAATTTTAGATTTTCGTTTTGTTAAATTACGAGCTCACGTTTCACTTGGTGTTATGGATACCGAAGCCTACGGACATCGGAAAGTGGATGCCATCGAATTTAAGACACTAGGTAAAATTTTCAAAAACTAAAATTCTAATATGGCTACTCCATCCTTCAGATCGGGATGAACGAATATTTTAATTTGCTAGAATGCCGATACACCAATGTGCGTGAGCGAGCAACACCATCTACCAACAGTAAGACAAAGTTTGGACTCTACAAAGATATGTTTCATAGGATTATAACGGACTAGTGATCTAGATGCACATGTAATTACCACCTTGAAAAATGAGGTCGCAGTACCAAATGATTTAACGACCGTACACCATTTAAACCGGAACCCATAACTGGTTCGAGGCAGATATAGGTGGAATCAACGTTATCATATTTATGATGAAGAGGAAAAAAAAAAAAAATCCTATTCTTAAAAATGAATATCTATTGAATAACTGAAAGTTAAATGAACTAAACACTCTTAACAGACATAAGACAGACTTCCTTCTGATCTAGGTTGATAGAGTATGGACTATCTTATACTAGGATGTTGAACTCAATCCAGTGTACATGTGTAACTGACTTTTTCTTTATATGTGTTTTTATAGACTTTGTGGGCAGACGGTCTGTATTGTCTAAAAATATATTAATTTTATTAGTTGTTATAGAGTATCTAGCGGAACCTTAAGTAGTTTTACTATTTGTTGTTGTATTACTATTATTTACTAGTGGTAGGAACTCTTGTGAGTGCGCGCGGGTAGGTACCACCACCCTGCTTATTTCTGCCGTGAACCAGTAATGCGTTTCGGTTTGAAGGGTGGGGCAGCCTTTGTAACTATACTTGCGACCTTAAAACTTATATCTCAAGGTAGGTGGCGCACTAACCACTTAACCCCAGGTGGGATGTGAGCTCGTTCACCCATCTAAGCAACAAAAAAATAAAAAAAATAGATATACATATATCCATAATGTATCATCATCATCATCATCAACAGCCCACAGTCGTCCACTACTGGACATAGGCCTCTCCCAGTCTACACCACAATAATGTATACCTACTGTCTCTAAAATTGATTTTTTTAATCAAGATGACAACTTAAAGAATACTATTGATCTGCGGCACCTTTTATTGGTGGTAGGTAGGGCGTCTTGTGAACCCACACGGGTAGATACCTCCGCCCTGCCTATTTCTGCCGTAAAGTAGTAATTCGTTTCGGTTTGAAGGGCGGCGCAGCTGTTCTACTATGGACAGGCGACTTAAAACTCATGTCTCAAGGTGGGTGGTATTCACGTTCTGATGTCTTTGCACTTTCGTGACTTATTAAACTAAGACACGTGAGCCGTGTGTTGTCCATTGTGAGAAATAGCAATACGATCAAAGTGAAAATTGTTCGTGAATACGTGTTCACTACAGATTCACAAGCGACTCTTAGAGTACTTTGGACACATGGCCAGGGAAAACGGAGACAATCGGGCGTAACCTAAAGCATTGGTCTGACCAGATCGGCACCAGTCTTGGTTCCACCGTCTCAATGTTTTCCGAGTAGCCGAAGACAGGATAAGATGGCACTATATGATGAAGATAAAAGTTATGGATGGAGGTTGACCGTCAGACACGAAGAGCGCAATTGAAGGAGGATATCTGCCCACAAGAAGATTTTCCTTTCATCTCTTAACATGAATACACACCGAGCTATGGATGCTTTTCAATTAAATCAAACAATATATGATCCCAAAAGCTACTGAATAATTTGAATATCAAACTATATATGCCGCGCATTGCAGGATATGACGTTATTGAATTCGAAATATATAATTTTATGTCAACGAGCCTCATCGCACGTATC
The DNA here is from genome assembly GCF_003987935.1 of Bombyx mandarina. The sequence continues at coordinate 1,017,333 of NW_021011527.1, read as the reverse complement.
AAACAATAGATATACGGAGAGAACAATAGTTATTGTTTTAATAGATTTGCAGTGACAAATGATAACACCCCTCGGTGGGTATAATTGACGTTTGCTTAACGTCAAATTTGAAAACTCCACGAACTAAACAATGTAAATATGTAGTATAACGTACATAAGTATTTGAACAGCTTTGTTTCAACCTAAATTTGACCTCTAGGAGTAGAGTTCATCCATACTACCTGGAGCCACTGCCGTCATCCACAGTGCGTTTCCAGAGGTCTTTTTTGCCACGTACCATCCGGCAATGGAATGAGCTCCCTTCCACGGTGTTTCCCGAGCGCTATGACATTTCCTTCTTCAAACGAGGCTTGTCGAGAGTATTAAGCGGTAGGCAGCGGCTTGGCTCTGCCTCTGGCATTGCTGAAGTCCATGGGCGACGGTAACCACTCACCATTAGGTGGGCCGTATGCTCGTCTGCCTACAAGGACAAAAAAAAAACCTAAAAAAATTAAAGAAATTGTGAGAAGATAAAACGGCAAGAAGTGGATGAGGAGAGCCGCAGACCGGGTTCAGTGGTGTGGATTGGGAGAGGCCTATGTCCAGCAGTGGACGACTGTGGGCTGTTGATGATGATGATGATGAAAACGTAATGATAATCACTAGATTAATTTGTATTTTAAATGTTATTGGTGAATATGATTTCTTCATTAAATAACAATAATATGTAGGTATAATTTCCTATTACTCCTGTTAAAAACGACTCAATAAATGTATGAATAAACACCCTTTTACTGATCCTCGCACAGCAACTCGCGTACGTTGAAGGAACGAAGATAAAAACCTCTGCAATACCATAGCATAGAACTCGAACAAGCTAACACACATACGTTGATTTAGTGAATATATAATATTTATACTAGAACTATGAACCTAAAACTAAAAACCTTAAAAATATAATATAATAACTAAAAAAATTTATTAAAATTAGTCCCTTTAGGCAAAGTTCCGAAGTAACTTTAAAGTACCAAACTCTTTGTCCTGATTCTTTCTCCGAGGTAACTGCCAGCTTCGGTCTCCTGTGATGTCGACTAACTTTTTTGCTATTTCCTTAAAAACCCTTATAGCGCTAGGACCCCATGAAATTTGTTAGATTATTGATGATACTACATGCTTCGCGTGGTTTAACAAGGTGATATTTTGTGGGTAAGCCACACGTCAACCCAATTTAAGTCATTATTCAAGGAATTCTGTAACCGTATAGCTTCAGCCTATCTTATCCGTTAACATTCCATAGCAGTGAGGCTGACTTTCTAGAAATATATGAGTATGTATCTAATATCGATTAATACGAGGCAAAGCAAAACTTAGGCAGGTTTTCCTGAATAACGTTTTGTAAAGCTATTTCATAGGTCAACTTCATGCTCCATTTATAAATTCACATAGACGCTTAGGTCTAATGAGCACGGTGACAATTAGTTATAATGATACCGCACTGTTATCTTTGAACACGTTTCAAATATGTAGTATATAATATAACACAGTGCAAGCTAGGATTACAACAGGCACTGGTGTGCTTGAACAATTGACATTTATTCACATGTAAACTGTCTAACGTTTGATGAAAAACAAACAGTGCTAAAATGTATGTAGGTAGCTGCACAAAATCCTAAACAGTTATTTAACGAAGTTATTTTAAAATCTTTATAAATACTTGAGTGGAGCCGATGCTATGGTATGTTTACAAAACATGTGTAATTTTGAAGGGCCCGGTTGGTGTAAGCTAAAAAACATGTGGGTTTTGTAAATAAACACGTCTTTGTTTTTTAATGCAGTGGAGTTCTGTTGTTGTTTATTTCATCTTTGTATTTTAATGGTTTTCTCGCATTACGTATGACTGCGAAATACTTGGGCCATCAGGTAGACCGTATGCCTATGAAAGATAAAAAATATGTAACAACAAAGTACTGCCGCACACACACACATATCTCGAACAACAAACAACGTTACATAATACCTATAAGTTCTGTTACAAATGAAAAAACTTTTTTTTTAATCAGCTAATTTAATATTATTAAAATTAATTTATATTGTTATATTATTAATATTATATTAAAATTTATTAAATCTTGATACACTTTGGCTGAAGTTTTCACTTCTTTTTCACAAAAAGGTAGTTTTGTGACTCCTTGATAAGACTCAACCTACCAAACCACGCTGTACCTTTCCGACCACTTGAGCAGCTTCTTTAGAACTGTGAGCGTACACTTTATCATTTTGCTTATTGTAGTGTTTTGCAATCGTGAAAACTTTTTCATCGGTAAAGAGGATATTTCTGTGCCTTTCACCTGCGTATTGCGATAGAAGGCGTTTTGATAGATCCACTCTCTTTAATTATAAGATTGATTTAGGGCATGTCCTGTATATCTACAATAAGCACCGAGCTTCATTTCTCGCGACAAGATGTTTGCTTCATATTGGGGTTTCGACGAATTCTGGCTTTAACAGCATTAACAGCCTATGTAGCTCTAACAGCACGCGGCCGCCCCGATCTTTTCTAGTCTTCGACAGACGAAGTGTTGTTGTATCTGTTGATAGTACAATATACGAACATACGGCTGATACCAAGCTTTTGAAGTGTCTGGAATATGACCGACGGCTCCATACCCACTTTGTACAAGGCGATCATTGCAATCCTATTTTTTTAACACCCCATTCCATATTGTAATTTAATAATGAACACAGCAACAAATATGTAAAATGGCGCAAAATCGAAAGAAGTTTTTAAAATAATATACGTGTTCCAAATTCAAAATAATTAAAAAGTTGAAAAAAAAGAAAAGTTTTTATGTAACAGTATTTATGGCCAGAGAAGTTACATGCGCGATATCACATTTAATTATATTCCGGAGAGTATTTGCTAATGAAACCTACATACAAAAATCAAACTTTTTTTTACAACAATACATATGAGATGTGCGTTAAAAAAATGCGTATTTTATAGTTCGTATTATATGGATAGAAGTTCATTTATAGGCTTTTATTGTGTCCGTTACCGAGATACTTAGAAAGTCCTCGTAAACTGTTTAAAGCGAATATTTAAACGACATTGAATATTTATACTGTGGAGAATAGCTAAATTGAATATATAATTTATGTTAAGCTAAGTTCATAGTTATTTGATCCTCGCATATTAACATAATTTCCAATAGCAATTCTGTACTTCGCTTCCAAGGCTTAGATTGGCACTTTTATATGTTTTTGTATCCTGGAAAACTACTTTGTCGCTTTTAACTTGAAAAAATACTCGAATTCATAATACTTGATAAGATATTTACTAACAAGTAAAGAATAAAACTGGTGTTAGCGAATATCAAGAATCTAAGCTCGTCCAAACAGATCGTATTAGCGTTCTACTCATTACAGATCCTCCCGATCCATTAACGGTGCTTTTAGGTACCACAAGCACCGATCACTGTCCTCGTCGAACCCGTCGCTTGCGACGAATGGCTCGACGAGCGAATTAACTCACAGACAGCCCACTGAGATTCTCGCCGGATCTTATCAGTGGATCGCGTTTCCGATCCGGTGGTAGATTCTGCGAAGCACTGCTCTTGTTAGTAGGGTTAGTGTTAGCATCACTCCGGTTTGAGCCTCACCTACTAGTTAAGGTTACGCTAAAATAGTCTCTCAAGGCTATCAGCTTAGGTAGGGGAAAAAAAAGAATAAAAAAAGCGTTCTACCTATTTCTGGCGTAAAATAGTCATGTATCAAAACAGTTATTCCAATGCAATTGAGGCTTCTTTTTCATAATATCTCAAGGTGCGGCCGACATTTTATAGATGATCCCGGTAACTAAATTGACAATCGTTACTTCCCGTCTACGCAAGTAAAAAGTAATAACATCAAGTAAAATATGTAAATGTTTCAGTAATAACTTATTAATGTGACATACAAATTGTCGAGTGGTATTTGTAAGCGACTCGTGAATTTGGAAATTATGATTCTATTAGGGATATGTTTTGTTCTTAAGGAATCTAGAATCACTAACAGTGATCGCATTGGTATAATTTTATGACGAAATAAATGATATAATTTTATCATAAGATAGGCGTAATAATTCACGCGCACAATCATTAAAACTACAAATTCAATAAAAATGACTTTACGAAATTAATTGTTAATCTTGTATCGTGAAAAATAAGTTTCCCTACAAATTACAATTTATCTTAAAAAAAAATAGGCAGTTCGCTCGTGGAGAATTAATTTGATTTACGAAAATTACTTTCTTTAATAGTCGAAATACATACGGGCTACATTAATAAAACTTGCCTTTTGCGCCGCTCGACACGCGAACGTATTTACAGCAGCTACCTTAGGTCATTAGTCAGGTCATAAAAGATCGGTTTTACGACTGTTTTCAAACACATTAAGCTGTGATGTAAATCGCCATTCACGAAGCAGCTGCTGCAGTGACGTTTTTTTTTTTATCAGAACCGCTGTAATCTGTGTGTTTCGTCACGTGTAGATTACATCACATCTAAGGGCGTGGACACATGTCTACGGTGCGGCGTCGTGCCGCGGCACGGTGCCGTGTACAGTGCACCACACCGGCACATGGCAGTAACCACCGTTTCTATTTTAACATGGATCGCGACGTATTATTCTGCTCCTGTTGCTAATACGACGAATGAAGAAAAAACAGAATCAAAGAAAATATTGGGTGAATCCATAGCTTTCTATAATGAACCATGATAGAGGTCATTTTAAGAGGAAACATGAAGCGCTATCCATCTTAAGACAGAAACGGTGGTTACTGTCATGTTCGGTGTGGTGCACCGTACACGGCACCGTGCCGCGACACGACGCCGCACCGCAGACATGTGTCCACGCCGTTACGCGTCGCATTCGTAGTTGAGCGTAGTGTGGATGTAGGCCGGCGCGGCGGGAGCCATCCCGTTCCGGAAGGACGGCCGCCAGTCAGTCCGCGCTCTTGTCACCGAACGCTAACCGATACGAGTCATCGAACACGAGCCGCGGCCGCCGCGTTTATTTTATTCAAACGCCAACATCGGGGAGATTAACGAAATTTTCTCTTCAATATTTAAGCTAAAAAATTCTCGAGCCAAATGTGACGAACGTGGTAGTGATATGAAAATACGTTACGAAGTTCCGAACAAGTTGGAGATAACCTTCGGAAAAGGTACATAGTGTTTTCGTTATTATTATTTTGATGTGAATCTAAAGTGGTTTTGACGTATCATTACATATATCTATTTGCTATTCACTTTTAATTTCATATAAATTTTCCACGTAAGTAAAAATATCTCATAGTTACATATTGTATGTTCGTCGTCGTGTCATTTAGCTTCTATTATACAACGGTAAATAGTTATTGACGTCTTATCGTTTATTTATGTATTATGTTAAGTAAAACTGAAACAGGGATTTTTTGCGCTTTTGTTCGATAGTGATCATCAATTTCAGGTGTGGGGTTTCCTGGCCAAATGGAAAACCAATAGAACTCTACATAATATTATAATTTCGTCCAGTTCATCTGTATGTATATCACAGTCGTACTAATGACTATTAATTATAATATAGATAAAATCTGAAAAGTTTAATTAATAAACCATTGTAATATTGTTTTGTTTACTTTACGCTTTTTTTAGTAGTATGCACACTGCCTGGTTTATGAACACCTTACTTAAATACAACATCGTGTGGGGTATCGCCAAATACGTCTTGAAACTTTGAGCCTTCTAATAGTCTAATTAAAACTACCGTTATAGCTTAATTCCGTGTTAATTATTTTCAGTTTTATTCATATTCTTTATTTCATATTTCCGATGTTTGGAATATTTTATTGCTTTCGTGGTCACGGGCGAATTAGGTGCTATTGGTTGGCATTTAAATAACGTTCTAACTACCGTCCAATTATCTAAAAATAAATATAATTACATTCTATTAAGCGTCAAAGTGATTTTAACTGGTCTATGACTCGCGAAGATCGAATGAATTTTCTGATAGTTTTCATTTCAATTAATATGTAGTTAGTATAAAAGTTTTTATTGGCTAAATGGAGTCCACAGTTCACCGGTTGAATAATATCGAAGCCCATAGATATAACAACGCGGACGCTTTCATCCACATTGAGACAAGTGAGTCGACTATTATCAAAGGCGGCAATCTGACTTTTGGACAATGATTGGTAAATCAGAAAAACGAATTATTGACTTTGTATTCCATTGGCAGTCACAAAACTCTTCGGAACGACATCTTAGATAAATAACAGGTTAAGTATTAACTTTTATTTAATGCAGGTTTTGAACCGTATTCTTTGAAGGAGACGATTATACTCAAATCAGTCTGTATTGACATTTCAATAACATTTTTTTGTCCAAATGCACAGATTGCCACCTTTGATAATAGACGACTCAGATATAACAACGCGGACGCTTTCATCCACATTGAGACAAGTCGAAGTCCTATTGGTAATGTATAGCGATTGTCTCAAATATCGAACCGGAAGGCATGGCCACTTCTCTGCAGAAATATACAGGACGGTGATACCTAATCGTTTGGTACACTAAAACAATGCTCATCCACGAAAAAGTGCATTGATCTCTTTTTTAAATTAGTGATTGGAAACATCTCGAAAATAATTTTATTATCAAATTCAAGGTTCGCGATTTAAAACGAGAATGGAACCCGAATCAATCTTAATCATATAAATTTAAAATGGTTTAAAATTAGCATATGTACCGCATTTAATTTGATCGTGATTCTAACCTCGTATTAAGTTTGCGCCCTGCATTACAAAAATATAACAATTACTAATATAAATTTAAGTTAATTTGAAAAATAATAAACCGTCTAAAACAGTCAACCAATTTAGCACACAAAAATGTTGTTATCACAAAAAATTTGGAGTGATTTGACGTTGCAGTTTTGCAAGTCTTGTGCACTTATTTTTTATTTTGTTTACTTAACATTTTTCGGCACTGTATTTACGATTCATGTTTTTATTCATCTTTGCATTATTGTACTTGAGTCGTCTATTATCAAAGGTGGCAATCTGTGCATTTGGACAAAAAAATGTTATTGATATGTCAATACAGATTGATTTGAATATAATCGTCTCCTTCAAAGAATACGGTTCAAAACCTGCATTAAATAAAGGTTAATAGTTAACCTGTTATTTATCTAAGATGTCGTTCAGAAGAATTTTGTGACTGCCAATGGAATACAAAGTCAATAATTCGTTTTTCTGATTTACCAATAATTGTCCAAAAGTCACATTGCCGGCTTTGATAATAGTCGACTCACTTAGTAATGTAAAATGTCACGTAAATTTAAAATGTTACAGTTTGCTTTGTAATTAGACAGTGTCTTATAACAAACATTCGATTGAAATCAGTACTTGACAAACAAGAACGAGAAATGACGCGAATTCTTTTGGTGAACATTGATATTTGTATTTAAAGAAAAATATTGTTAATGTGTTCGTATGTATGCAAAACATTTTATTTTACTTTGATACATACATAATCTGGACTCGAACTAGAATTCCCTGTATGCTACATTTTAATATATGTATATGTACTTATACAAGCGGCCCGCTCCGGCTCCGCCACGGCTCCGCTCGGGTCTTTAACAAAAATTTCAACGATATTTGACGTAGATTTTTTTTTTTTAAATTAAAGAATATTTATTGCGGCATAACTATAATAGTTAGACATTTGCTGTCGCGACACTTTTTGTAAATAATAATGTGTTCTACAAAGTCGTAGTACATTATTTTATTCTATCATCAATAGTTTTCGCAGGGCACGGGATGTAAAGAATATTTTAGGAAATTTTTTTACACCTTTAGTTACATTATTGGAGTTTTAGTTAGGATCCCTAAAAAATTCCTTTTTTTTTAAATATTATAGCCTATGTCACTCGGGAATAATGTAGCTTGCAAATAGTGAAAGAATTTTTCAAATCGGTTCAGTAGTTTTGGAGCCTATTCAATACAAACAAACAAACAAATCTTTCCTCTTTATAATAATAATATATGATATAATAATATATTATCTATTAAAACGCAGAAACACAGCAAACAAATCTATTCGTCACACGAATTTTTGTCTGATGTAGAAATCGAATCTGCAACCGCTTAGTAGTCAAAGGCGCTAGCAACTGCTCCACCAGTCAGTCATTTGATCTAATAATTATATCGTTTACTCAGAAACGTTTAAAGAATTATATATTTTCACAAACTTCCGCATTCTCAGCTTGTGATTCTGATAACATAACATGAACGCGGTGAAAGAGAAAAGCGGGAGTGGCCATGGAAATAGGCTAGTCCCTTACTAACATCGTTACACGCAGGCCCTGTGTAATTCTCAGACAAGGCTTAATAGGATCTACTTAGCGGTTTTGTTGTGTAAACGATATGTACCACGCTTAATGATACTTTCTTCGATGAGTTCAACAAAATTACATGAAACAAAGTAAAGTATTTTCGGTATTCGCTAGTCGTAGACATAATTAATAGACAATTTTACTATTTTTAACTCACAAATCTACCGATTGCATAGAAAAACCGAGGGCTATTAGCACGATATTCAAATATCGACGTATAAATCCTAAGTCGTCCGTGACCCCGAGTATTGTAAGTATTCGAAGCGTCAGAAATTATATATAACTATAACAACTAGAGGTCCCGCAGTAGTCGAAATTCGACTATAATTAATTGGAATTGTAAGTTTGTACACTATTATGATTGTATTTTATACGTCTATAATCACAAATTTCACCAAGACTACACTATAAAAAAATATTAATAAAGATAAACAATATTTAATCTATTCTCAATTTGACCACAGACGTCAAGAACAAAAGTTTGACAATAAATAGTATGCACGCGTGTGTGCGTCAAATACATGGTATGTAGTGTGTGTAATGTTTTCTTTATTGATTTAATGTATCTTTTATGCATTATTTAAAAAAATATTAGCATTGTGCACTTCTTCTCTATACTCTCTATAAGTGTGGATTTTCGTAAAAAGGGATACAAAGTTTTTGCTTCACGTATTAATATATAGATCTTTCAAAATATATCCGAACTTTATTTGAACATGGAGAAAATCGGAAGCATCTGTACACTGTTTTACCAGCAAGAACGTGCAGAGCCAAGGTCGATTTAACAATGGGTGCGCGAACGCCGGCCGGCAGCTACGAATCAACGCTACAGGTTCGATCAAGGTCTCGATATGTAAAGTTTTTGCACTAATTACTTGAATATTTTGGATCTGAATTGTAGAGTCGTCATTATCGCGTTTGATGTAAGCTGATGGTTTAAATAAAATTTCTGAACTTAGTCGAATATGATATCGTCTAAATCTATGGGTATTGTTCTTTTTATTGATTAAAAAGGTTGACGAGCTTGCAGTGCATTTGGTGTTAAATTGTTACCGGAGCCTATAAATATCGATAACATAACCACTTTGACTAGACTCTAAGTTTCCGTTTTATAGTACAAGGGCTGCCCACCCTTCAAGCTGGAATTTATTACTGCTTCGCGGCAGACATAGGTGGGGTGTTGACACCTACCCGAGCGGGCTCACAATACACCAGTTGTTGTGAACTTAACACTGACTGTTCAAGATCTTCAAAGCGTGAAACAAAACGCATTTCCTTTTTTTATATTATATTTGTGCATTTTTCATTCAATCACGACTTTGGGGACTTTTTGGCGGGAACGCGAGGAGTGAAGTTGTGTGATTTGTTCTATTTTGTCTAATTAGTGTTTCTTCAGGTTTAAATGTATAATAACGGTGGTTTCTTAACTATTTAGTATCTGTGAAAGTGCACAAATGTGGGAAAATGAAACAAAGCCACTGAACGTAACTTCTCGGGATCTTCCAAAAAGTCCACTGAAAAGTCTCAGTAAATGACCACCATTTTACTGAGATTATACTTCATCCCATATCATCTCATCTCATTTCATTTCATTTTGTTTTCACGTCATGCCATGTTACATAATAATCAACTTCATTTCATTTTCATAGTATCATTTTCATATAAAAAAGTTACGTATCATTAAAATTAAAATAAGACCTAAAGCTCTTAGTTACCAGGTCATAAAATACCTTAAAAAATCACGACTTTGGCGCCAATTTTAAAACTTTTTAAAATTTTTATCTAATTATTATTGTCAATCTAAAAATATAGATATCACTTCAACAAAACCGACTTATTATTTGTCCCGAGCGTGAACACTGATTAAGACGTTAGGAAAAAAATATATTCAATAGAAAGATATATTAGATACAACGTTAACAAACAGTAGATATATGTTTAGCAAAGAGAAGGCAAATGAAAAATTCTGACACACTTCAAACTCCAATTTTAAATGCGAACCAGGACATTGCTTATTTTGTCCATTCAGTATTCATAGTTGAGTCTTTGTGTCGTGAGTTCTGATTGTTCCCATACCTAGTCAATTGTGACGGCGTTGGGACAACGCTACATAAAAAGTTTTTACTTCACATATCAACGATACCGTATTATGTGAATTTTGTCGGCCGTGTCGCAACACATAATTCAAAGATAGGTTTGCTGAAAAATTGTCTTATTAATACAAAAAAAACTTAATACCTCATAAGTAATTTATATTATTATTAACTTACATTTAAGGGCTGGTCAAACAATTGACAATTCGTTTCCTGAGATTTATTGTATCGTTCTCGCCTACTCCTCAATTCCTAACACTACTGGCTTGAATCCAGGGCAATAGCATTTATAGAGCCTATAGATATCATAGCCCCGTTAATCTTTGCCCAAGTTGTTCTTTCCGATCCTCGCTAAGCCGTCATACTCTCAAATTATAATATGGTAAACAATTTCCCTCTCCCTCCTCCATTTAAGGAAAAATTCCAAAATAAATTAAATAACGATGTATGTGCAAGCAATCGGTATTTAATTATCTATTAGCGTTTTGTTGATACAACAACATGGTTCCAGCAGCCTACGCATGATTAATTACCTCATCTTGTCTGCTCAGACAGAGAATCCAGTTTTTAAACATTGGCGTTCCAGTCTGTTTGCCAGCATTCCGGAGCACCGTGGTCGCGTTCGTCTTGTATTGGACCCAAATGATTTGGATTCTTGCCTCCATTCTCATCGAGCTCAGTGCATTTAAAACGTTTCACATTCACTGCTTATCAGCCGATATTGTTTATTAAAGAAATTCTTGATCTGTTAAAACAAGAATTGTTTAGACAAAGCCGAGTTTATTTTAATATTGATTTAGCTTAAGCTGTTTGTAATCTTTCTTTAACCGAAACCCCGTCCCTCCAAAAGAGAATTTACACATTCTGAAATCATTTTGAAACGCTTTTCGTTCATATAATATCACTAAGAAAAATAAATTCACCATATATCTTTAATAATCATCCGTTAAATATAAGACCGCGTTATGCCAATAAGGTCCCTGTCAGATACGTTATCATGATTTTCTGAGAGGTATCGATAGCGCTTACCAAATGATTGAAATTTGAAACTGGTCGGTCACGTCTCAGTGAGCGCTTTGTGACTATAATGTTCTGAACATATAAACACGTAATGGACCTTAATCCGACGTCAATAAAGTACATCGATGTCGCGAACAAAGGTCACATGTCATAGGTTGATACGATGTCTGAGCGCGACAATATTAGTGTGAGTGTGGTCGTAGGTGACGCGTGTTGGCATTTGCGCAGGAGAATGCAGTGCTTCGGATTCCGAGGTAATTACCACAGCCAATTCCGGATCATCACCCAAGATGCAAAAATTTGTTCCGAATTAAAACGTAATAGCGCGATCTTTATGAAAAAATGAAAAAACCGTGAACCGTGTCTAATATTCAGATATTTATTGTGAAATTCGCGTATTATTTTTTACTTCGCGGTTCATTGTTTGTGCAACCGGTTTATTTTCGTGTTTGTGGTTCAGTGTTTACCTTGTAAGGCTAGATCTAGTGGTCGGGAGCACGTTGAAATGTAAGCTGAGTCCAGTCGAGGGATGATCCGACGCGATGCAGTGTTCTGCAGACGCACGCGCACGCGGATGTGTCGCTTAAGGTTTCGCGCGTCCATCGCCCACATGAGGCTTAGCGTCTTCTTTCTTAAAACCAAAGTAGGCAAGTGAATTAAGTTTATAAAAACACTACGCTGCTTTATTTCTTGTATTATTGATTATGACATTCCACAAAACCGCTTGCTTCAAGCTTTTCATTCGAAGGATTGAAATCAACTACTCGAGTGCTTTGATCATTCCCATGTTACTGTAATAAATAAACTTTTAATATTTAAATTATCCAGTGATTCCAATAAAATTTCGTTCCGATCGCGGGCGCTCCTTTCGAAAAACTGCTACTAAAGAATTTCATTAAGATTCTTTTTTATTTCCTTATTTATTCACCGTGGAACTGTTTTTTGTGTAACGCCTTATATGTATCAATAAAACATTATTTCTCAATATCCTTACACTAGACTTACTAGATTTTAATTTTCGGTTTGGCTCTTTAGGTCAATTTTAGCTGAAGGCATAGAAATAACATTTTTACGACGAAATTTATTAATGTAATATTGAATAATTCGGTCCGATAAATTGCCAATGTTATGTACGCCGTTATTGTCACATGCATCAAGTCATAAATTAAATAGTTTTATTTTCAATGTTAAATGTTTGTGATGTGGCAGTACTTTTTTAATAAATAAATAATTTAACAAATGTCGGTCGAGGTCGATTTAAATCATAATTATATAGCTTGTAATGTAGAACAGAAGAACTGTGAATAAAATCGGAATTTGTTATCTATTGTATAATCATATGTACCTACACAATACTCAAACACTTAATAAAAGATACGAAACTTGTATTTTAATTTATGTTATTTATTAAGAACGTTCAATTTTATTATTATTATAAACGCACGTTTTTTTATTGCTTAGACGGGTAAACGAGCTTCAGCCCGCCTGGTGCTAAGTGGTTACCAGAGCCAATAGAGATCACAACGTGAATGTCGACAGCCAACTGGAAGATAATAATAAATTATATATTTTTTTTTAAATAATAAAACAAAATTTAATTTGACATTTAACATTAAGACGTAATAGGACAAAATATGCATTATATGTACTAATAATAAAGCAGTGAAACAACATTCAAAGATCAATTGAAAACCGGTATCCTATTTTTTCATTATTGTCTTCGTTAACATTTTTTGCATAATGATATTCATTCTTCAATTTATGGAAATGTCAATTAATCGTTCAAATTATGTGAATTATGTGTTATTGAAATAACACTATACAATAAATTTAGCAAACTATCCAAATTCATGAAAACGTATTTAAATATATTGTGTTAATTATGAAAAATTAAATTTGTTTGTTTATTTTTGTAAGCTTTGCATACGCACATGGTTCTAACCCAGTGACGGATTAAAGGTCCAGAGCGCCCTAGGCAATCATTTAATCGGCGCCCTTGTACTGGCCATAAACGGCCATCATAATACTATAAATTTTAACTAGTTGTTTTTGCAATTACTGCAATTGCTGTATCATCAAACCCTAGACTTTTGTAGAGCAGGAGGACCCTTGTACTTACGCTAATGCGCGAATGAAATACAAACAAACCCGTAATATCGCATAATACGATTATATCGATGCTCGTGCAATATAATCTATTATAGATTTAGATTATAGATCAGCATTTAGTTATTAATCGTCGATATGTTATTTTAATTATTTATTTAGAAATTCTGAGCTCGGGCGCCCCTTGTAACTACACGCCCCTAGGCACGTGCCTAGTTTGCCTTACGGATAATCCGCCTCTGTCCTAACCCGATCCGCTCTTAAAGGTGCAGGACCCTTCTAGTTAACACTGCGAGCACCCTCAGCACAGGTCATCATACTTATCGACGATTTCGACGTGACATTTAGTAGCCCATAATATCAGCCGAGTTGAGTTTCTCGCCGCACCTTCTTGAGCTGTTAAGCCTACTTCGGAGGCGCTGAGTTGTAAGCAAATCTAATCCCTCTTGGCTGAGCTCTTAAAGAACATCATATGCTTTATAAAAATTAGGGTTGCTAACCGTTAGAAAAGATGTCAGAGAAAATATAAATACTGTAAATGTGCCCTTACTAATGAAGTTTTTTTTACTACTAGTGGTCCCGCAGTAGTCGAAATTCGACTATAATTAATTGAAATTATAAGTTTGAACATTATTATGGTTCTATTGTCAAAGAGACAAAGACTATTATATTTCTATAACCACAAATTTCGCCAAGACTACACTATACAAATAAAATTAAAGCTATACAATATTAAGTAACCTATTCTCAAATTGACCACAGACTCAGCAATAACAAAAGTTTGACAGTAACCAAATAGTATGTGTGTATGTAAGAGTATATGCGGGTGTGTCAAATACATGGTAGTGTGTGTGATGTTTTTTTAATTAATTTAATGTATTAAAAATGCATAATTTTAAAAAAATATTAGCATTTTGCACTTCTTCTCTATATTCTCTATAAGTGTGGAAAATTTCATACTCGTCTGTCCGCGCAATTTTCGTAAAAAGGGATACAAAGTTTTTGCTTAACGTATTAATATATAGATACGTAATTTCAAATGAACTAAAATGACGAAGGTATGTTGACACTTGCAGAAGTTCATAAACGTCAAGTCAAGTTCATAAAAGTTCAAAAAAAAGGTGTGTGGCGCATTTACGTTGTAGATGTCTATGGGCTCCAGTGACCACTTAACACCAGGTGGGCTGTGAGCTCGTCTACACATCTAAGCAATAAAAAAAAGTCGCTAGGGAGCATTCCCCCATGACGTCTACGGGCTGCAGTAACCACTCAGCGCCACGTGGGCCCCCTAAATCATTCAACGAAATATGGAAAAATGCACTGTCCTCAAACGACTGTTTTGCATCTTGCACAAATACCTTACACAAACCACAAGGATATGCCAGGAATAAAATGCGATAGGTACAATAAACAAGTCTATTTTTATTATTGCTTATTACATAAGCAAGCAATGTTTGATATAATTGTTAAGTACCTGAAATAAACGAGGACACGAATGCGGTTTGTGGTTTCTTCTCGCTAAACAATTTCGCTTTTCTTATATATGTGACCAATAGTTTTTATCGTTAGAATTGATAGGTAACATTGCACGCGTCAGGTATTATAGACAAATCCGACTAAAAATTGTCATTCGTAAAAATGTTCTGTAAAAAAAGGGACTTCGGTTCCCTCTGTATTTTGTACCGTATGTTCCATGGGGAGTGCTCTGAGGAATTGTTCGAGATGATACCGGCATCTCGTTTTTACCATCGCACCGCCCGCCACCGGAGTAGAGTTCATCCATACTACCTGGAGCCACTGCGGTCATCCACAGTGCGTTTCCAGAGGTCTTTTTTGCCACGTACCATCCGGCTNCTTCGGTTCCCTCTGTATTTTGTACCGTATGTTCCATGGGGAGTGCTCTGAGGAATTGTTCGAGATGATACCGGCATCTCGTTTTTACCATCGCACCGCCCGCCACCGGAGTAGAGTTCATCCATACTACCTGGAGCCACTGCGGTCATCCACAGTGCGTTTCCAGAGGTCTTTTTTGCCACGTACCATCCGGCTATGGAATGAGCGGGGAGCTCATTCCATAGCCACGGTGTTTCCCGAGCGCTATGACATGTCCTTCTTCAAACGAGGCTTGTGGAGAGTATTAAACGGTAGGCAGCGGCTTGGCTCTGCCCCTGGCATTGCTGAAGTCCATGGGCGACGGTAACCACTCACCATCAGGTGGGCCGTGTGCTCGTCTGCCTACAATGGCAATAAAAAAAAAAATTATTTGTAACCAAATCATCGAAAATCGACGTTTGTTTTATATTGTGTATATTAAAAGTGAATAATAATTAGACTACGCTTACATTATTAAAATTTCCTTATTGTATATTCCTATACCCGATTTCCATCTGCGTAAACTGTATATATCCGAATTAATAAATGACATCTATACTAATATATAAATCAACAGTGGTTTTTACGGATGTTCCGTTATAACTACTGAACCGTGCATCCGATTGACTTGATATTTGGTATCTATGTATAAAATACATGTACTTAATGGATAGGCTAATATTTATATGAGTGTTGGACTCCCTACACCAGATGCGGGGGAGTTAATGATCAGAACCGGGGGGTGAGGAATAATAATGTTAATTTTAAATGCCCAGCGAAGAGGACGGGTACAGCTAGTTATATTATAATATTATACTTCTAATTAAAAATGGTGGTAATGTTATTAAAACTAAAACATTTATTTTTTGTTTGAACTGTTCATAAAAGATATTTCGAAATGCTAGTATAAAAAGCGAAAACAATTGTTACGCGGAAAACTGTTTTGAATTTGTGTTCGTTTATCACAGGGGCACGAATAAAGCGTTTATGGAGCTGCTTCCATAAACGTTTCTGTGGGCATCAAATATTTTATTAAACTTTTGATCAATAAAAAGTTCTTTTCATCAATTTAAATAGGAGTAGAGCTATAACTTGATTTTATTTTATTTTATTTCCTTTGTTGTTTCGTTGTAGGCTGCCCACAAGTTGTTATTACTGTGTGTGCTTATGTATGTTTTGTATTCGGGTTCACTTTTTAATTTGATATTTGTTTTGTTTTTTTCTTGTGTTTTTTTATACTAGTTTCTTTTTTTTGTATATTATTTTATTTAATGTGAAAGGCAATAAATGATTTAATTATTATTATTATTATAACCAAATTAAGGGAGAGAGATTATAGAGTAAGCCTAAATATATAAGCCTAAATAGCCTAAATAGCCTAAAATATGTAAGCCTAAATAGTTTTTTTTTTTTCAAATATTTAAATTGGGACTCTCCGTTTTTTATTTATTGCCCTGGTAGGTAGATGAGCGTAAGGCCCACCTGATGGTAAGTGGTTACCGTCGTCCATGGATTTCAGCAATGCCAGGGGCATAGCCAAGCCGCTGCCTACCGTTAACGTTCATTGTACTTTGTATTTTGTGTTTTGCATTTCATTTTATATTTGTTTACCATAAACCTACTCTACATCTATTCTACTCTAACATATCAGACTAGATCAACGTTAGTATATAAATTTCAATGGCTTGGTATACTAACCTACTTACCTTAGGGCACCGCATAGCTTCCACAAAGACGTGCCGTCGGTTTAGCTAACTTGCGAGTCGCATATCAATGAGCTACTCTAGGGCCGTTCAGCCTACATCTTAGGGCATTGAACCAAACTAGACGATAAACTTTAGCGTATTTCCTATGATATTATGTATATTTATACGTGACTAGCTGACCCGGAAGACTTCGTAGTGTTTTAATCGATAAATAAATTACCTAAACTTTTGTATAAAATAAACTTAAAACAAACAAAAGGAATCCATCCGACGGGGGGACACATCAAAGGAAAAACAAAATTGTTATTTTTATTTAATTGCGATTGCATTTTCATATTTATCTACCTTCTCTGGACTTCCACAAATAATTCAAAACCAAAATTGCCAAATCGGTCCAGCCGTTCTCGAGTTTTAGCGAGACTAACAAACAGCAATTCATTTATATATATATAGATTAATTATGGTTATGTATAATATATAACAGGATCGCTGGAGACAGCTAGTTGACGGAATCGGACGGAGTCACGATCCTCAGCATTGAGGGCCGATAGAAGAGAGAGAGAGAGATTCAGAGAGACATTTGAGAGAGACAGATTAGATTTAATACAAATGTATGTTTTTGTTGGTAGCTTCAGTAAAATATAGAATCAATGATAGAACTGTTGTGTCTAAATACCTACATATATATTATTATCGAGAGGTTTACCTGGTGTTTAAAAATGTCGCATACATTTTTGCAAATAAAAAGTAAAGTTAAAGTTTGGAAAAAATATCATGACAAAAAAATAAATCTTCAGCTATTTCAATGGTGTAAACTTAGTTGAAATTCAATTAAAAACATTGGCCTGTTGATAATAATACTAAATGATAATAATACTAAACGCAGCTATAAAAAAACTCGATTTATTAAAACATTTCTATGATATGTTGTCTTTAATACGAAGCTTAAATAGACTTCTTATCTTCTTATGTTCATGGGTGCGGGTGACTCCTTACGATTAGGCGGGCCGCGAGCTCATATCAATCGAATCGCAGTGCATCTGATTTAAGATGATAGCACTATACCTTAAATCTTCCCTAATACAATCATTTTGTACGAAATTTCTACTCGATCTGAAAACGACGGGCGTACGCATAGATCCTGAAAATCAATTAAATGTTAATCTTTGGATATATTAATATATGTTTCAAAATTGATACATTTTTATCGTTCTTCTAATATAATAGGTAACTCGTCACCAAAAGAAGCCATTGTTATTGGTAATTTAGTTCCAATTTAGAATTCAGATGGAATCGCAAAGATGAGTTTTTGTGATGACTGCCTTAATTGTTATGGTAATAAACTAAGCAGGTAATATCATTGTATACGTAAAACTTTAAAAAGTAATCAGTAACAATAGTGGGAAAGTTTTTTGTTTGAATAACTCGTCTGAAAATGAATGCATAATATGTTGTTTGGTATTAGTAATATTAAAGGATGAGATGTAGGTAGGCCCATGGTTTTACTCGCGTTTATTACATGGATCTGTTTACACGCGAAAACAGACAAACAATTAGTTACATATTTTACAATAAGACAATTAAATAAAAAGGAAACATAATAATTTATTAACACGAAGCAATGTAAAGAAATAACGCTCACATAGTTGATATTAGCGGCAAATGTATGACACAACCGAATTCCACTTAAATTCGAAGAGAGGGAGCATCGCTATGCACTGTTTTGTGGCACTGGCGTCGGCACCAAGAGTCTTGTTTGTACTCACGAGCATAGAATCTGTCTTAATAAACGTGCTGTAACATAATGGGTAAGGGAATTTTAATTGGCCATAGGACTTAGTGTGAGCGCGGTCATTCGTTGATTTGCAAAGTGGAACATCTGCTGTACCTCGGAGACTTTGACTTCATGTTTCAAGGTGGGTGGAGGCATTTACGTATTATAAATTTCGAAAATCATATTCACAAAGCACTGACTTGGTTACAGCTCTAGCGATCTTAACGCTTTAGTGAAGCGGTTATTCATGTCATAATATATAAAACAAAACTTAACTGCTACTAGTAAATATAAATTTAAGTTCTAAGTTTCGTTCTAGTGTTCATGTATCATTTAATAGTTTATTGCGTACGGTTTGTGCCATTTTACACTTTTAGTCGCGGTGTTCGTAAACGCCAAATTACCATGCTCCAATAAAAACGTTTGCTGTTTGATATAATAGCCTTAAAAAATATATTTTTTCCCCTACATTAGATACATTTCAAAGTCTTAATAGAAAACAAAATATAAATTTTAGAAGCAGATAGATAGATATATTTAGTTCAGTAGTTTCACGACTACGGAACAATATCTATTCACTCTGTACAGAAATTGATATTTGTGTTTTTTTTTCTCCAAAAAATGTATTCGAAAACCGAATATTCGCTTGTTTTAAAACATTTTTTTTTCATAATATCATCATAGTTCGATAGTACTAATAGGCGAGTAATTTCAACTTTTAGGAAATATGTATTAGTCACAAACTGTTTCGTCAGTTTTGTGTATTGTCTGTGTATTGTCTTAATGGTGGTAGCATCGTTATTATTGTTTGACAAGTAACCCTTGCACCAGACCAAATTGGTAGACATATAAATTTGTTTCTGTCGCGTTTTTTTTTTCTTTTTTCATAATTATAATTAAAAAATAAATCAGCGGCCCAAATTAATTTTGTAATAACAGAGACATTTTTAAATATATGTATCAATAAATTGCTTGAGGCCTTCAGACAATTGTGACATAATTATTGGACACAATAATTTTAAACTCAATGTTCTAGGAGAACGGACAAACATTTATTTATGTTACTGCAAAATTGTATGTAAATAAAAATAAAACTGTTAATTAGACTTTTTCTCTATTCATTAGATGAATCATTATTGTCTATGTAACATGAAAAGTTTTTGTGGCTTGATGATCTACGTTTTTTTTTCCGAACTTTTCTTATTCATTTTTAACACACCTTTATTACCTTGCATGTCATCATCCATCTACCTATTAAACGTAATTTTGATCAAGTTCAAAACATATATTTACTTGAACATACTTAAGCGCACTCATCAAGCACCGATGACAATACAATAATTTCATTACTCTGGCCTTAACATAGATTTAATTTTTTTCATCGGCTTAATTATTAACCGTATTTTTTGAAACTATATTATTTATTATTTTGCCGCGGAACAAACTTCTATTTCGGATTTAAATATAGGAGAATCGTTAGTTGCCCGTTGTTCTGAGATTCCTGCCCCCATATTAATTAGTAACAGACATAATGTAATCCACTTATCAAGGAGTTGTTAGTAGTTTTTACTGGTGGTAGGACCTCTTGTGAGTCCGCACGGGTAGATACCACGGCCCTGCCTATTTCTGCCGTGAAGCAATAATGCGTTTCGGTTTGAAGAGTGGGGCAGCCGCTGTAACTATACTGAGACCTTAAAACTTATAGTAGGCAGCGGCTTAGCTCTGCCCCTGGCATTGTTGAAATCCATGGGCGACAATAACCACTGACTATCAGGTGGGCCGTGCGCTTGTCTGCCTACAAGGGCAACAAAACAAAAAAAAATCTCAAGGTGGGTGGCGCATTTACGTTCTTGATGTCTATGGGTTCCAGTAACCACTTAACACCGGGTGGGCTATGAGCTCGTCCACCCATCTAAGCAATAAAAAAAACCTAGTTATTTTAAAGAAAGAAATCAAAGAAACATTTCAAGAAACTTATGTTATAATACGAACACAATTTTGTTTTGAATCTATTAAGTATAATAACAACTGTGAAATCTGACATAGCGAAGGGCAACACGGTTATCGAAAGCAATAAGATATGTGTATGTTCTTCCGGTATTAAATGCACTAACCACAGAATTATAGTTCCCTGGATATGCTTTAAAATAAATGTAAACTAACAATACAATATCATTATAATATTTCTCGCTTAAAAAAAGAAGAGGTAGCACTGTATAGTGAAGAGTATACTATACTTACTGAAAATTTTATTTTTGTATTTTGCGGCAACATAAAATCGATCTAATTCATGCTATCATTTGATGCTGGTTTTGTTTTAATTACAAAAAAAATATCTCACACTTTGGTTCCGTAGGTGTCATATTTAAAATTTAAGGTCACGTAGGAAGTCACTGACACATAAGGAGGAATCGAACGACGTCATACATCAAAATTCATTAACGTTGTGTAGGCTGCCGAGCTTACCAATGAAGTGTACATACATTACTTTATTAGATGCATACAGTGCGCTTTTAAAAACAATAGACGACTGGGGTACAAAAGTAAAGTCATCATCAAACACAAACTTATCTGCAGATCGCAATAAAGTGCGCTAAGTGCATTTCTTTTTGTTTTTTTTTTTTGACAACCACGAGATCAGTGCTCTTTCCACAAGACTTGCTCTGCAGCGAACCATGCAATGACAGCTGCACTTGCCGGATAACAGTTATGTACATACCATACTGCTTGTTTCAATATTCCTTCATCAGTCGCGTTTCCGAGTCGTGGCATTTCACTAACTAAAATGTTTGGTCTGACTGAATTAACAAAAATTAAAAAAACAAAGTAGATTTTCATCTGTATCAAGTGAATAGAATGTGCTATTTTAAGTTATATTGGATTTAAAAAATACTTCTACTATTGCTTGATAAATAACCAAAGTTTTAAAAAAATATTCAGATTTTCGTAAGTAAGTCATTCCCATAAATGTAAACTAACAATACAATATCATTATAATATTTCTCGCTTAAAAAAAGAAGAGGTAGCACTGTATAGTGAAGAGTATACTATACTTACTGAATATTTTATTTTTGTATTTTGCGGCAACATAAATTCGATCTAATTCATGCCATCATTTGATGTGTTGAAATCGTTACGAAAAAATGTTGCAAAGAAGATATACGAGAATGTGTAGACGAACAGCAGTGACAAACGTGAGTTTTAGATGATTAGATGGTTCAATAGAAGCTGGCGAGATACACGCCAGCAAAAAAAGAACCTGTCTATGGACTATAGTCACACAGATGAAGTTTACCATCAATATGAAGGCGAAAGGAGGCAGTAATTGAAATGTTTCGTCCTAACCAAACCTAACCGAAGACGGAAAAATAAGCTTGCCCCAAAATTTGCGTCAGACACTTATGGTCCCTAGCAGAACGTATTCAACGATTTATGGTAACACTTGGCTATTAAGACGCTTCGCAACGATCAAGAAGCAGCTATTATTAATGGTAAATTAACTCGTGCAGAAGGCGAAGATATCGAAAACATCTATTGACGAAGTGATGGTACAAATGGCTACTTAATAGATTTTTATTTACTTCGTTGTCTGCACTTGGATTTTCATCTCATAATATCATTTATTATTGTGCCTAAAATACTTTTGAAAAACGAAGCTCACCCCAATTTGTTTAACAACACCTACCTAATAGTGCTTGCTCTGCAAAGAAACGTGATAAAGGTTCAATTACAGATGAGATGCGATACCGACGAGCATGTTTCCCTGCCGCAAAATTTTCGTCTACCCAACAACTTCCCATTAAAGTTTAAACGCATTCAATATTACTAACAGTGGTTGGTTTCGTAACGACAATAAATAAAGCACAAGGTCAACATTGGACACCGCGGCCGTAGACCTCTTCACCAATTGCTTCTCGCATGGCCAATTGTAAGTAGCTCTTTCATGCATTAGTGAAGCCAACAATTTGTTTGTGAAGGCACCAGTTAAAGTTACCAATAAGATGATTTACAAGGAGGCTCTCTGTATAATTCAATAAAATTATCATCATCACCATCATCATCATAGTCGGTTACTCTTGGCATAGCAGTCGTGATCATGTGGAATCCTGGTTTATTAAAACCTTGACAGCTGTAAATAATCAAATCATACTCATATTATATTTCTCTTTATTGTCCCACTATTTTTCCTCTTTTTACATTTGCTATTTTACGAGTATTTTAAATTAAGACTTACCTAATTTTAATTCTCATCGAAGCTACGCCGACACTCCGAGCGATGTGGTAGCTAATTAACAAATTAATATGAATCTATAGGGGTTTTAGTTATTATGTACCAAATTACGAAGGAACTATAAATTAACAAAACGAATAACACGAAATTTGATTAAACTGACTGTTTAAATGTGACTATAATTATTAGTATTATTTGTTTTTAATTGCATTTTATGGTCGCTGTATCCAAAAAAGGAATATTGAATGTACTACCTTAAGTTAAACGGGAAACAATACTCACTTGCCAAGCTGCGCAATACGTACATACATATGTGTTTCGTTTTGATAATTGAATATTTCGTTAACCCGCAAACAACAAAAGCCGTACTTATGTTGCTCGTAGTCCAAACGTCGTAAATCGCAAAATGAAAATAATAAAACCAAATTAAAACATAAATGGAGATTAAATCATGGGGATTCGCGCAAGTCCTAAGTAAGCATTTAGTTTATGTTGCTTCGTTAATATGTTTTGATATTTTCAAATTATCGAGAACTGTATTATTAAATTAAGACATAAATGAAATTAACGATATTCATATACCGCGATTTTTAAACTGAAATATCAAAGTCATTTAATCTAAAAATTGCTACATTGTCATCATTTTTCAAATAAATAAGTACATATTTATTATAAAAGGAAATAAATGCTCACATTACCTTCAATTTTAAATTGATCTATGTTAAATAAAGACCAAATAAAACCATATCTTTTTACTGGTGGTAGGACCTCTTGTGAGTCCGCACGGGTAGGTACCAGCGCCCCGCCTGTTTCTACCGTGAAGCAGTCATGCGTTTCGGTTCGAAGGGTGGGGCAGCCGTTGTAACTATACTGAGACCTTAGAACTTATATCTCAAGGTGTGTGGCGCATTTTACATTGTAGATGTCTATGGGTTCCAGTAACCACTTAACACCAGGTGGGCTGTGAGCTCGTCCACACATCTAGGCAATAAAAAAATAAAAAAAAGAAGTTTATATTCAATTGAACAAGCCGTGATTACAATTATTTTGGACAACGTTCATTGTCCCACACTAATAGCATTTAATATTTTGTTCTCAACGCCCTTTGTTCTGTTTTCGTACGACTAAAATTTATTTATACTGTGTTCGTTTACACCAAATTATCCGTATCGGACCAAAACTGTTCTTGGACCGTCCATTATCGTGACCTTTACAAAAGTAAGTGATTGACCTTAATTTCAGGATTAAATTACCGATTTCTAAATTTATTGTGTTAACATTTTTCTACATCTAGTCTTCACATTGCTTCGTTTTTGTTGGCGTATATCATGGTCCCGCTCAATTCTGCCGCCAATATTATCAAACGGTATAATGGTAAATGGTATACCTAATGGATCTTTTTTCCACGTACCGTCCGGCTTTGGAATGAACTCCCCTCCACGGTGCGCTTCGGAGCGCTATGCATGTCCTTCTTCAAACGAGGCTTGCGGAGAGTACTTAATGGTAGGCCGCGGCTTGGCTCTGCTCCTGGCATTGCTGACGTCCATGAGCGACGGTGACCACTTACCATCAGGTGGGCCGTATGCTCGTCTGCATACAAAGGCAATAAAAATGTAAAAAAAGGTATAAAATCACATCTTGATTTTTATTATTCCCTGAAACAATCTTTCGGAATAATTTTATAATTTGTTTACACGAAAATTAAGTAAGTGTTTACTACTCGTGTCTTCGCATTTTGAGAACTACCTACATAGATATGGTTTATCGTTATAATAAAACATTATTTATATGAAAAATCTCACATTTTATAACATGAAATCGATGTTTTGTATCAACGTAATAATAATACATAATAATGTTATCAGCCTTTAACGTTCTTAGACCTCATGTATTTTCGAAGCTACTAAATTGAGAGCGGCCCGCATCGTACGATCTTTCTCAAGTCGAGTTTCTACATAAACAATTTAACCTAAATTATCTTTCTTCGCTGAATTAACCTAAATAGATGAAGCTAGCTTTCTAAATTGTAATAATATAATCGAAGTTCACCCTAAGTGTCTGTAGATATAGTTATTTTTTTTTTGAATAAAAGAAATATAAATCCATTGATAGTCACCCAGGTTTGGTGGTTAGTACTTCTGACTACTGCACCACCGGCTGGCTACTGAATCGATTCCCAGTTGGAGTCAATACATTTTTAAAGATATTTAATATTTGGGCTCTATGGTATCCAAATTCAAATTCAAATTAAAAATCATTTATTTCAACTTAGATGTCANTATGTTACATTTATCATATTTTATTAAAAACAAAAATGAGATTCACTATAGTTCGCTTCAAGTCTAATCTATTATAGGACGTCTGCCGTTTATAGACTGTATTGAAACATGTGTGGAGACGATTTGGAATGAAGTATAAACGAGTGAACTTGTCTCGTTAGCGCAGCTGCCAATTGGCTCCCGTCGAGAGCTTAGTTAGAACATTTCAGTCGTTCATTTAAATTTCTTTTTATTCCATTTCCTTCAATTGTCATGACAAGATTATATTTCGTATTCAAATTTTCAAATAGGTTATCTTACGTTGTAAATGGATTTTAGCAGTTCATTCAGATAGGTGTAATTTACTCCTTTTAAAGATTAATCTCGAATTTTTCATTGACGTTGTCCATGACCACGAAAATCTTAAACAACATAATGACAATAATAAACGTGAGATTATAAAGTTGATGACTGCTAGAAGCGGGGACACAGGATTATTTCACCGCAAAAAGTGGTATAACTTAAAACTTGTTTTTGTCTATAGAAGCGGAGTGTGATGGGTGCGGCAGCGAAGGCGACGAAGCTCGCAATGTGGGAGAGCTTTTACTGCCACAATACGCGCTGGCCACCGGAGGACTGGCCAAAGACCACCGTCCCCTCATCACCTTCCCGGACAACAATAACTTTCATCTCATCACCGCCTCCGAGTACCGAAGACTGTTGCTCTACCTCACCTCTGTGCCTTCGTGAGTATTACAATAATGAATGAGTGTACATATATGTACTCACAATAACTTTTAACTCACTGACTCCCAAGTAGGTAACCGCTAACCTACGTGAGGCAACTAATTATGTCGATTTTTGTTACTGATCGGAACATCTAGTAGAATCTGGGAAAGGCGAATCCGAAGATACTGAAAATGAATCTATTTCTAATAAATCTAAAAGATTAAACATATTTAAAAGGAAAGAAGGCAAAGCTTGGCATTCCAGGCGCTTATTAACAGTAATTGAAGTAATCACTTCAGTGCGCCACGTGGGGCACAGATGACTTACAAGGCAGTCAAAGGGTTAACACTAACCCATGCATCAGCTCGCTGAGTTTCTCGCCAGATCTTCTCAGTGGGTCGCGATTCCGATCCGTAAGCAGCTTCATTCGCGAAGCAATTGCTCTTGAGTTGTTAGGTCTCCTTCGGAGGCGCTCAGGCAGCTGTTAGCAAATCCCACCCTTCCTTGCTGAGCTTCTGCACGCCCACCTGCCCTGGTGAAACTGGAGAGGCCTCCGGGCTACCAGTAATTTTTCAATCATAAAAAAGGGTTAACAACTAACCATCTCCGTTTCAAAGCAAATTTGAATTTTAATAGTTGTAATTAAACAATAATGATAACTAATTTTTATATCACAATCGTATTTTAATGTTATCGTATGGCTCCGATACTTCTCATCCGGTGGGCCGTAAAGTCCCTTTACTCTTTTGCGACAGTGAGTTAATAAGTAAGACGCATTATTTGCATTTTTAGAACATAAATGGTTATTAATTTTTTCATTACACAATTTACATTTACTAGTAACCTCGTCCGATTTACGCCGCGCCGTATAATTATCACTTTTTATAACTAATATTACGTTTAATTGTTATCGTTCGCAAAATATATTTTGAAGTTATTAAAGCAGTCTACTCACTATTACAATTCAAGTACAGATTCCTTGAAAACACGACAACGATTGCTCAAAAATTATCATTTCATTTCCAGGATACTAGAAGCAGATATGGGCTTCCACATTATAGTGGACAGAAGAAAGGACAGATGGAATTCTGTAAAAACAGTATTACTTAGGATCTCAGTGAGTTGAACCTTCATTCACCTGATTTTAATAAACACAAAGTCAATATCAGATTTTGATAAATTTAATAAGGCTATTTATATTTAATTAATTACAAATGAATCACAAATTTAGGTCAATATGATTTGATATTTATTGATTCGGTTAATATACCGTTATCTTAACGTTATTCAAATTTAGATTCATATATTTATGTCATCGATGTATGTAATAAATAATTCTTAAACAGGAATTCTTCCCTGGTATAATCCACGCGGTTTACGTTCTTCGCCCGTCAAGTTTCCTGCAGAAAGCGCTGTCCGAGGTCAGCAGCAAACTGTTTAAGGAGGAATTCAGGTTCAAAGTGCTAGTGTGCTCCACGGTCGATGAACTCTACGAGCACTTCGAAAGGTCTCAGCTGACTCCTGACCTTGGCGGGGAGTTACAATATTCACATTCTGAATGGATACAGCAGCGAATAGTAAGTGTCTTCAAAAATATTTCATGTTTCACAAAGTTATGGGGACTGGATGAATTAATTAATGATCGGTAGTTTAAAATTAAAAATCGTCTTCGCAATACTCTTCAATAAGTTAAAGAAGAGGTACTTGAAGGAGAGTTTCTTTTCTGTGAAAAAAAAACTGACATCAATCTAATATTATTAATAATCCATAGAATAAATTAATAAAATACACACTATGGGGAAACTTTCCGGTAATACAAACCATTTGTTACTTTTCGCCATCTGTTGACGATAATGTGAATTAAACAAATGCTGAATCGCGCTATCGAAAATGTTTTATTAGAGTTTAAGTTTTCAAACATACCAGTCCAATCCGGTAGTATATTCATTATTCAATGATGTCAATCCTTGCGCACTGAATTATGTGTAGAAAAATGGGATATTTCATAATGCTGATCGCATTAATGAAATTCTGAGAACGATGAATTATACTACTGTATCCTTATTATATATTCGTAGACTGTATCTTATGAAAAATTATAACTAAAATATTTAATATCCAATAATCCAATCAGATCAACAAAGAATAAAATAAAAAAAATCGATTTGGGTGTAATTAGGCCATAAACTTAACATACGAGTATTTATTGAATATCAAAATTCAAAATAAATTCTACCTCCGTCTCAAACGAACCGACCAAACAACTTCAGCGGATTATTTTTATTGCCCTTGTAGGCAGACGAGCATACGACCCATCTGATGGTTTTTTTTTATTTTTTTTATTTCTTAGATAGGTGGACGGGCTCACAGCCCATCTGGTGTTAGGTGGTTACTGGAGCCCATAGACATCTACAACGTAAATGTGCTACCCCCCTTGAGATAGTAGTTCTTAGGTCTCATAGTTACAACGGCTGCCCCACCCTTCAAACCGAAACGCATTACTGCTCCACGGCAGAAATGGTGAGTGGTTACCGTCCCTCATGGACATCAGCAATGCCAGGGGCAGAGCCAAGCCGCTGTCTCCCGAGAGCCGCTGCTTGTTTTTCGTTATACACTTATACCTGTTTAGTTAGCTTATGCTAGGAGACATTCACTTGGAGCACAGCATCGTCCAATTCGTCTACCGTATCATTTTGTATTTCACCATCCATTGACGTGGGCAGAGAAACTTCCAATTCAGTTCGTGTTAAACTGTTATAGACCCCATACATATCACATAATGTGTTCCGCATGTTAGTGCCCGCGTTGAGCCATGTTGTCAAGTTTCAATTGCATTAGGATAACGTTTACTCTTCCTTTAGATTCGACATGGAAGTTTTTAGCCATTGTAGGCAGACAAGCATACGGCTCACCTGATAATGTGTGGTCACCGTTGCAGGTGGACGTTAGGCAATGTCAGAGGCACAAACGCTGTCTCCTGCTTACCAATCTCCGCCAAAACCATGTTTGAAGAAGAACATGTCATAGCTTAAAGCAATACTTGCTTTGCGCTCCAAATAGTCTTAACATCCGTGAGCACTAGAAACCAACCACGTCATATTGCGTACAAACACATTCGTACTACGTGTCTTGAACCTTCGAGCGTAAATCAATATTTATAACTCCTACAATGATATGTTTGATTACGTCTCGTTATACAGGCTTTAGAGAAATTTTCGACGCTTATGAAAGAGACATCGACGAAGCTGGACGATTTCATGCACGAGATAGTCGACTGCGATATGGGAAACGATCCCACACAAACCAAAGAATTATTAGACTGTCAGGGAACTAGGTAATTAATACGATCTATACCTACTTTTAATTTGACAAATCACATATTTTCCTTCATAATCTCTGTCGAAGTTACTCGTTTTTTATATTATTTTACAGCAGATTTAAAATGAAAGCCATGATATTACACGATTTTAAAAGTTAATTCTGTAGTATTTTTTGAAACAAAACACAAAGCTAGAATGTATATCTTAATAGCCCACAAGTACCACCACCTCTTGAAACTATTTTGAAAAGATTATATTTATAATTAGGATTATAACTAAGTATTATTCATAATTTCAGGTATAAAGCTTTAAAATCTGAATTATCAATAGCAACAACACAAGGGGAAGATTTATTAACACAAGTGCGGAAGCCGAATCTTACGTACAACATTATAAGTCATGTAGCTGCCGTCGAAAGGTAAAATTATAAAAATTGTGTTCTTTGTCAAATAAAGTTTTTCTCCTCCTCCTCGAATCGTGTTCCTCATGTCTGAGGGTCGTGACCACCGTCACCCATGAGCTTCAATCTTAAGATGTTTTTCCACTTTCCCCTGTCTAGTACCTATATAACTTTGAAAGATGATTGTACTTTGAAATGCTTCTATAGCAAACAATCATATCGACGCTTGAAAGTCAAACGTGACTAAGCGACAATACGTGAACTTTACAGTAGACTAATTTAAAGTTGAAATACCTGAAAACAAATCTTATTTTAACGAATCTAGCTGTAGTAGAATCTAGCTAGTAGCTGTAGGATTGAAATGATTTTAATAGACCTAGAAATATATTTTTTTGCGCATTGAATATGGTTATTGCCTATCATTTATGTACAAAGCAGTTATTGTCGCTTAGTCACGTTTGCCTTTCAAGCGTCGATATAGTCGATCGTTTTTTTAGTGATTTACAGCTAATATAATTATAACGTTTATTTCATTTCAGGTTACTAGTACAACTGGAAGAGACAGAGAAGCAGTTTGATAATTTCTGGCAGAAGCATTCCACAAAACTCAATCACTGGTTGAAGTTTAGAACGTTTTTATTGAATTTCAAACAGATGCAGGTAAACTTATTCGTGAATCGTGCTACACTTAATTTACAAATAATAATAAACGCTTTTTAAAATACACTGGAGTTTTACGTAATCAAAACAAACATTTACACACAAAGAGATTAAATTGTAAAGTTTATTAACGTGTTATTTATTATCGCGAACATAACACAAATGCTAAGACATTATAGGCCTGAACTGAAAGTCGTTGGTTGGTTTTTTTCTGTGACGAAAGTCGAACATAGGGGTTTTTGGGGAGCATATTCGACGAGACTCATTCGCTTCCGTATTGGGTCTAAAAACAAATGCTTCCGACGCTGCTCTATTCCCAACAAGATCAGAAATATCCATGCACTTTTCTTGATTACTTGCCCCTTCAAATTGACCTACGTGTATGTCTTTTCGTTTGTGAGCGTCGAGCTGAAATTGTAATTTCTGAATTTTCCTAGTTTTTTCTTCTAAGCGAGCCGTCAAATCTTCCGCTTGTTTCCTCTTTTTATTATATTCCGATTGCATAGAAGTTAGTTTTCTTTTGCATGTTTCTAGTTCCGCTTTTAATTTTTGCAAATTCAAAGTGTTGATTTCTTCCATGCATTGAAGTTTTTCTCTCGTATGTTTTGCGACATTCTCTTGATATAGCGTTTCTTGCTCCACTTGGTACGACCAAAACGACATCGCTCTCATTGCTATATCCATTATGATGTCTGGCTTCATACCAGCTAAAACTATAGACTTGAAAGTTTCACTGGGCTTCAGGTCCGCCTGTATAACATCAAACTTATCTCTCAATTCGGTTCCACACGCCGGGCAGGTTAGTGAGTTATCTGCACTCCTTTTGAATTCTGTCTTCCCGTGCTCAACGCAAAAAGCATGTGAACACGTCGTTATCCATGCTTGATTCGGCAACGTTTTTCTGCATTTACGGAAATTACAAATCATATCCATTTTGCCTACACAAACGAATGACAGATCAACAATATTTTGAGGTTATGTTTTGTCATTGACACAGAGCTGAATATCTAAGTCTGAGGTTATATTTAACATTATATGTAGTCTCTGTGGCGTATATTCTGCATAAATACTTTTTAAATCAATGACATAATTATTATATCACATATCTTTGACATTAACGTCTTTTGAAATTATTGAAACTTCTATGCACGGTCTTATTCTAATAAATGAATAAAAATAAATTGTAAAATATAAACATAGAAAAAATGATGTAGTTGAAAAAAAATATATGTTTTGCACAGGCAACTTTAGATCATCATCTAAAAGCAGCGTGTGACATGACCGAAGTGGGAGAAACAGCCAGTAGAGTGGAAAGTCTCATTCAGGAAGCGCACAACTTTGAGAAATTATGCAACTGTGATCTTGATACTGCATCTTCAGTGATCGATGATGGTAAACTATTATACTAAAGTGTAAAATTTAATTTTATTGTTTGAACGATCAACATAGAAAGTATACCTACCTACTCAAGTATTTAAATCGTCATTTATTCATTTGCTTACTTTTATTATTTTTAGGCAAAGGAATCCCAATTCGAAAACCTTTAATTTTAGAAAATTATAAATTTAAATAGCTATTTTAATCCACAGCAAATAGTCCTGCAAATTGAACGTGTCACTTTTTATTTATTATTTAAACTTCGTTTCTTTTGTTTTAGGTGATAAACTAATGCAAGATCCGCTAAGTTCTGTCGATCATATAGAATCAAAATGCGAAGAACTAAGACGTACAAGCGCCCTGCTTATCGACAAGATACAAAAACGAAATTTACTACTCACGAAAGCTAGAGAACTAATGGATAGGATAGATAAGGTAAGATCTATAAAACATCACATACCAAAAGGGATTTTGTTATTGCATATTAATTAAAATAATACAAATTAATCAAAAATTAAATCAAAATTAAAACAAAATTCAAAAGGAAAAATAAATTAAATGACTATTATGCGAAGTGAATCACCTATAATAACACTAGTTCAAGGATTTTTATTTATTTATTGCCCGAGCAGGCAGACGAGCATACCGCCCACCTGATGGTAAGTGGTTATCGTCGCTCATGGACGTCAGCAATGCCAACAATGCAGAGCCAAGCCGCTGCCTACCGCTATAATATAAGAATCGGTCTAATGCATTGTTGGTACATAAAGTTTAAAAGGTAATTTATAAAAATTAAATTTATTGTTTAATTATGGTTTCTCTTTGATCTGCGAATGTTCGATGTATTTAGAAAAAACAGTTCTTTTACTAATCTTGTTAAATAAAATAAAAGTAGGTAAATAAATATAAATATTTATTCTGCAGTGAAATATAACAGATTGTTTGTTTCACCAGGCGAACGAATGGTGTGCAACTGGAGTAGAGCTGTTAGCCGGAGAAGGAGGTCTGCTCGCTGTAGACAAGCTGCTGGAAGACGCTCAGTCCTTCGGGCTGACAGCACCAGAACAGTTCCGAGACATGCTTATGCAGTCCGCCACCCAGGAAACAAGAGCTTTGGTCACTCAAGTATGTTCTGCAATGGATTAAATAAAATTAAATTCCGTTTACTTTACAGACAGCTTGCATGCATTATAGAAGAGTTAGCTATTAACGAATATGATCCTCGACATTTGAGACCTAAGCAAAACCGGATTTGTTTAGTGTGAAAATTGCATTGGAACAGATTTGCGGGTAGTTTTATCTTTTTTTTTGTTATCTCGTTCTCTCAACTGTAAGTTTTAAATTGTTTAGTTTAATTTCCTACCAATCCATTATGCTAGCAAGAAAACATTTACTCCTTTTTTTCTATTAAATTCAGATAAAATTGCCCGATTAGCTTGGTATTATTGCTTGCCTATTCTGTGACACTAGCCAGAATGATAATGTCAGCAATTTGCTCTTTTTATTTATTTATTTTTTATTGCTTAGATGGATGGACGAGCTCCCAGCCCACATGGTGTTAAGTGGTTACTGGAGCCCATAGACATCTATCACGTAAATGCGCCACCCACCTTGAGATGTAAGTTCTAAGGTCTCAGGTATAGTTACAACGGCTGCCCTACCCTTCAAACCGAAACGCATTACTGTTTCACGGCAGAAATAGGCAGGGTGGTGGTACCTACCCGCGTGGACCCTCAAGAGGTCCTACCACCAGTAATTACGCAAATTATATATTTTTGCGGGTTTGATTTTTATTACACGATGTTATTCCTTCACCGTGGAAGTCAATCGTGAACATTTGTTGAGTACGTATTTCATTAGAAAAATTGGTACCCGCCTGAGATTCGAACACCGGAGCATCGCTCAACACGAATGCACCGGACGTCTTATCCTTGAGGCCACGACGACTTCTAACTCGATTGATATTCTCACGTGCAGGTAGCACAAAGAGTTGAGGACGTATGGTTGATGGTGTCAGTGAAACGAGCTTCACTGCAACGCGCGGCCGCCAGACCGGCTCGCCCCGTGCAGTCCGTGCCCCCGCAGAGCGCTGCCCTACCAACTCCGGCTAATCAACAGGTAAGTGTTACTAAATGTATTTTAACCAGCACTATGCCAGCGTATGATCGGGTCTTGTATACGATCTTGTCGCAATAGAGACCCATTTCGAACTTCGACTTCGACTTTAATTCAAAAATGGACTTTGAACGACCTTTTTACCGACTATGAATAATCAAATGACTAAAAGTTGTTTATAAAGGGAAACACTTATCCAGCGGTCTCTTTTACTTCGCTCTTTCCTCTTTTCGGTTTGAAAACTGAATTTGAATTCGATGTTTTCCAAAATCACACATTTTTTTGTTTGGGTCTCTACAATTCTAAAGGTGCGATGTGTTCTCTTACAACTGTGTTTAGGTTTTAAAATATTTTGTAAAATTTACTTAAAACGGCACACCTGCAGTCTTTTAAACACGCTTTTTACCTTACTACTCTACCTTTGTAATGTAATTTGTAATCATTCAACGTAATTTTCATCGACATCAAGACGTCTGAGTAACTTGAAAACTTTGAAGATTTCGCGGTAGGCAGCTGTTTGGCTCTACCCCTGGCATTGCTCAAGTCCATGGGCAACGGTAACCACTCACCATCAGGTGGGTCGTATGCTCGTCTGGCTGGCACTGGCACAGGTAGTAAAGACCGATGTCTTTACAATAATTTTATTTCCTTGGCCTAATATTCTGATACATAATAGGGTTTTATTGCTTGGACGTATGTACGAGTTTTCGGCCCATCTGGTTTTATGTGGTTACCGAAGTATAGACTTCGACAACGTAAATACCAACACCCACTTTGAGATATGAGTTCTACGTCTCAGTTTGTACAACAGTACCATGATTGCTCCACCCTTAAAAACCGAAACGCATTACTGCTTCACGGCAGAAATAGGCAGGGTGGTGGTACCTCCTTAAATGGACTGAAAAGATGACCTAGCACCAGTAAGTAAGCCTATTAATACAATAATAAGATCGTCCGAATTGATTGAGGCCACTGAATACCTTAATCAGTGCCTATGATATCGCCCTATAAGCCCTCTTTGAATCGTGATTAACAATCTGTATCTCCCAGGTTGAGGTTAAGTAAGTGATAACTTGAATCACTTTTATTTTACAATGATTTATGTCCGTAAACCAAATTTAACACACGAAAGAGTAAAAATAATTTTTAAAATCCCGTCAAATTCTGATCACTTTCGGAAGTCTGAAAAACGCACTAAACGCGATGATGCGGCTTTTTTTTTTGTTGCTTAAATGGAGGGACGAGCTCACAGTCCACCTGGTGTTAAGTGGTTACTGGAGCCCATAGACATCTAAAACGTAAATGCGCCACCCACCTTGAGATAAGTTCTAAGGTCTTAGTATAGTTACAACGGCTGCCCTACCCTTCAAACCGAAACGCATTACTGCTTCACGGCAGAAATAGGCGTGGTGGTGGTACCTACCCGTGCGGACTCATAAGAGGTCCTACCACCAGTGAAGCGGCTGCTTATCGAGTTATAAAAACTCAAAAGGGTCACGTGATGTCAGCTGATTGAAACGCTAGCCGTTCCTACTGTGTTGACACATCAAACAGCTTCTTTATTCTTTGCAATAAAAGCGAAATTTGGTAACATTCACTGTAATAAATTTGAAATATATTGTTTGAGTTATATAAATGAATTGTCTAGTACTATGGTTGCATTATTTGTCGTATTCATTGTTTGATATAGTGACTTTGTTATGTCTATTTTGTTCTGTCTCGTTTAGCTGAATGAACGGCCTAAC
The DNA here is from genome assembly GCF_003987935.1 of Bombyx mandarina. The sequence goes on along the minus strand of NW_021011527.1, from coordinate 981,536 downwards.
GGTACTTTTGTTGTGTTAATTCAGGGCTGCCTCCGAACAGTTAAACAAATGATAAATTAAGTTTTGTATTACGACTTAGAATTTTTTTAACAATTTTAACGTGTTCTACGTTGCTGATACTATAGCCACGTTTCGGCTTAATATACCCATTGTGGTACATCATGTATCTGTAAATTGTATATCATCCTAATAATAATATGTAGGGCGTTGTATATGATGTGTTTTTTGTATACATATAAAGTATTTTTAAATATTTTTTCAATAAAACAATGCCCTATCACTGCACTTTCAACCAACCATGATTGACCGGTAGAGAATGCCTTAGGCATGAATTCCGTCACTGTACTTTTGTGCATAAAGTTAATTAAAATATTCGTATAAATAATAAATTTGGTTCGTTCTTGGAGCTTTGTAAGACACAAAGATCGCCTTGTATTTTATAAATTTTTTTACCCTAAAAAAGCAGAAGCTTAGAGTCATTACAAAAAAATTTGAAACGAGTCGTTGGCTCGTCATAACAGTAATCTTAATAATGAGCATAGTGTAATGACATCTCGATTTGTTCGTTTCACTTTAAGAAACGTCTACAATTACAGCGAACTCTCTTAGCATTTAGTTAAACGACGGCTTCATTAGTAAGTAATCTTTGTGATAATTCACTTTAGAAACTTAACTTTAATTACAGCAAACGGAAAGAAGTCGAGTGATGTTACTTTGTGTTTAATAGTTTGGCATCGTATGGTTCGACATCGTGTTTATTTGATATTCAAAGCGGGACGTATCATACAAAACTTATTTTATTGAAAAAGGACAAATGGTGTTAATAATTTTTTTATGAACAATGTGAATACTGGTGGTAGGACCTCTTCTGAGTCCGAACGGATAGGTACCACCACCCCGCCTATTTTTGCCGTGAAGCAGTAATGCGTTTCGGTTTGAAGGGCAGGGCAGCCGTTGAACTGTACTGAGACCTTAGAACTTATCTCAAGGTGGTGGCGCATTTACGTTGTAGATGTCTATGGGCTCCAGCAACCACTTAACACCAGGTGGACTGTGACCTCGTCCACCCATCTAAGCAATAAAAAAAAGAATAATATTCACGTATTATTTTTAGCTGTCGCAACTAAAATATTGTTCTTAAAAGACACTACCCTATTGAATACCTACTACCTACTAATACCACTATCCTATTGAAGACCCATGGGGATAGTAATTTGCTAAAAACAATATTGGTTATTGGGTGTATGATTCAAATATCATTCTAGGTTCATTTCTCGACATGAATACAATGAGCGTCTTGACTCTTGAGCCATGAAGACTGCAAAGACCGTTAGTATTAATAGTAGGTACTTTTCTGTACTCTAATCTCTAACATTTCTGTTATAATTTTACAAAAGTACAGACTCATATAGGTTATAGACGGTTATATACATCAATGTTATAGACAGAAATTTCAATTATACCAGTTTCGTAGAAATGGTACCGCTGTAACATTCTAGAAAGTGCGTGCACGCAACCATAGGTCATTCGTCGTACACATGGGGCAGCTATCGTTCCAAACATACATCGTATATAATCAATTCATTACATCCAAAAATCTATACATCCATAAAAATAATAATATGAATTCGTAATTAGATGCAAATCCGTTAATGTTTTTAGTTATTAATGCAAAAAAATTAACCTTGTAACAACCTTCGTTGTATAATTTATTTATTTGACTCGCAGTATGCAAAAATAACTGGACTAATTTATGGCATACATTGAGAGACATGCTCTTGGAGCCATGTTAACTTTGGTCATACCTGATCCGGTGGACCGAATGGTAAACAGTCGACGTCGCCCTAAACACGTCATTACGGAGCCTCTTGATCCATTAGCTATGCTTTTAGGTACCTCAAGCACCGGTCACCGTTCTCGCCGAACCCGTCGCTTGCAACGAAGGGCTCGACGAGCAAATTAACCCACAGACACAGCCCACTGAGTTTCTCGCCAGGTTTTCTCAATGGGTCGAGTTTCCGATCCAGTGGTAGATTCTGCGAAGCACTGCTCTTGCTAGGGCCAGTGCTAGCAACACTCCCGGCTTGAGCCCCGTGAGCTCACCTACACGTCAAGGAGAAGCTGAAGTAGCCTCTCCAGGCCATCAGCATAGGTTAGGAAAAAAAAAGTTAATTTTATCGAAGCCCATAAAAACCTCTAAGTGTTTTTTTTTTTTTTTTTATTGCCTTTGTAGGCAGACGAGCATACGGCCCACCTGATGGTAAGTGAATGCGACGGCTGTTGAAATACGATATCAGTCCCAATTGCATTGGAATAAAAGGCATCCGCCAATACAGCATGCAAGTTTTAGACTTACAACAGAGCCAAATTTTTAGTCTATTTTGAAAATGCTTAAAGCCGATTGCTAATACAAAATATGATACATTAAACTAGCAGAACCCGCAGAGATTCATTCTTTCAAGCGCCAAAATATCCTAAAGTAATTAAATAAAAAAAGTAGCGGTAGGATTCCTTTAAATACCTAATAGTGATAGTATTACTCTTAAAGTCGGTTTTAAATTTTTCAATGTTTTTTATTCTAAATATGTATTAACATCCTCTAACATATTATTCACTGATATGGAAATCTACGCCCAGGTGAAAACATCATCCTGTATGTTTGTCCATATTTCCTCTACGGCTATTTACAGGGTGTAGTTTAGTAATAGTTGTACGAGTCTCTTTCTATAATGTTTACCAGTACAAAAACAAAACAATGTGTAATAATTTCTAAGCTATATAATGTTTTTTAATAACACGCCAGCGCCAGTTTCAATATATTATATTCGTACAATATGCATAAGGTAAATGTTTAACACCGTATCTTCAGAGCAGTGTCAATTGTAAGTAAACTAAATTAAAAAAGGCGTCAAAACTGTACTTCCGTGGTCTGACACTTTCCGATACACATAATGTTATGGTATTGGACAGTGAAAGTGATTTTGAAAACATAACTGCACCATGTGACCAGTATGGGGCTCTGGCGCAATATCCGTGAAAACATGATTGGATTATGGCCTGTTGACGTATCAGGAAGCCTTATGGACGGTGTCAAATGGCAGGGCGAGGTTTAAGTGTTTCTACTCCGAAACACTATACGGCAATCACTTAAGTAAAAGTACATAACATAGTTTACACTACGTGGTTTTCAAATGGTATAACAAAAATAAATCTGACAAATGATAAACACAAGCGGTAGGCAGCGGCTTGGCTCTGCCCCTGGCATTGCTGAAGTCCATGGGCGACGGTAACCACTCACCATCAGGTGGGCCGTATGCTCGTCCGCCTACAAGGGCAAAAAAAAAAAAAAAACACAACAACGAGAATGACGCGCCTTATCTTGAAGTATCAGATCGAATTCTGAATTGCTATTCTATAGCCCCTGTCCAATCTATAAATAAAAAATAAAAATAAAAGTAAATAAAAATAGAATAGAAGTAATAAATAGAAAATTATTTACCCAACTTTATTAAACCACTATTACGTCACACCTCTCCAAATGTTCACTTCCCGCTCAAAGGAATGCTCCAAGGCGACTTTGTGACAGGATTCAATGAACGTAATCGATAAGAGATTATTTCAAATGCCAATTTAAGCGTGGGCAGTGAGGTAAATTAGTCGTAAACTAATCTAAAGTATGATTTGTAGCTATCTCTGTTATGCATGTTATTTGGTTACTAATATCCGACAAATTCTGACTAATGAAACCCGACACTGTTTGATTTGTCATTTAAAGCAATAAGTGCAGCAGAGCAGACAATAGGCAGAAGCTACAGGCAATTAAAACTACTATAGCATTTGAATATGGAATTTCGAAAAGGGCACATCTCTGAAAATGTAAAATATTCAGGAAATGAAAAAAAACTGATTATTTTCTAAAGCAGTGTAAAATTTAAAATATGAACTTTTGATATATATTTTAGTGTTAATTAGTAAATGAAAATTACTGGAATTATTATAAAATGGGTGTAGGTAAGCCTCAAAACTACATGTATATGAAAAAACCTATTTTACCAAAATATGCGACATGTGCCCTTTTCGAAATTGCATATTCATTTGATCTGACGTTTATTATTTTCATTTTATTATTCAGTCGTCGGAAATAGGCGAGATTAAATCGAAGAATTTATTTTAAATATGTCCAAAAATGAAGAAAACACTAATAGCCAATTACATGCGGGTTTACGATATATCATTCATGCAATAAACAAACTATAAAAACGTCTAATCTTTGATAGTTATTGTAAATCAAAGCTCCCAATTAGATGGGAGTTTTCAAGTAATTTATTTTGAGAAACACCTAACAACGTTGCTTTGTTCGGGTAGATTAAAATCTATATTCTATAACGTTCCCACGTGACATAACATGCCGTCAACACTTTTACTTCAATAAAACCTGATTTACGGAGATTTATTCGTATTTGTCTCGAGAACAACAAAAGCTTTGTGCAAAAGCCTGTAGTGGCCTTACTTTATAAATGCTAGCATTCCATTCGCAAGGTGAGCAAATTCTAGTTGCCAACCATATTCTAATCTTGAATCTATTAGAAATGACAATATCTCATTGGTCTGTTGATAATGGTTTTAAGCCATAACCGACTTCAAAACTGAATAGATGAATAACGAATAGCTACGACTACAACACAAATGTTTTATTATAACGATAGTATGATAATCTATAAGGTTGGAAGTCGTCGTGGCGTAACGGATAAGACGTCCGGTGCATTCGTGTTGAGCGATGCACCGGTGTTCGAATCTCGGGCGGGTACAAATTTTTCTAATGAAATACGTACTCAACAAATGTTCACGATTGATTTCCACGGTGAAGGAATAACATCGTGTAATAAAAATGAAACCCGCAAAATTATAAATTGTGTAATTACTGGCGGTAGGACCTCTTGTGAATCCGCGCGGTTGGGTACCACCACCTTGCCTATTTCTGCCGTGAAGCAGTAATGCGTTTCGGTTTGAAGGGCGGGGCAGCCGTTGTAACTTGACTATACTTGAGACCTTAGAACTTATATCTCAAGGTGGGTGGCGCATTTACGTTGTGGATGTCTATGGGCTCCGTAACCATTTAACACCAAGTGGGCTGTGAGCTCGTCCACGCATCTAAGCAATAAAAAAATATAAAGTACTCACATTTTTACTTGTATAAAGATGTGTACAAACATATGCCGATAAAATTTATCTCATCTTAAAAACAAATTAGAATAAAACGAGCGATGCCGAGTGTATACATTAGTTTTATACTAAATTAACTAGTTGTAGACGTAAATGACCGGCAGTGTAAGATTAATTACTTTTAATTTTAGGTGTTTCCTTAGCTAATGATGTTCTAACCTTGGTCGTTTGAAAGACCCAAATTATTTGAGTAATATTCTTGTGTATTGTTTATTAATAGCACGCAACTTGACAGGATTTAAAAATCATATGTACGCTTTGTGTATTACATAATCACAAAACGTGTAAAGCTTAATTTATTCTAATGATGATGTATCTCTGTAATTTGTATTCCCTGTGTGTTTAGAAACTTGAAAGGTTGTGTAGTTTTATGTTAAAGTTTTATGTTAGTATTTTCTTCGGTTTTCACGACTCGTAGGCGTAATTAAAAATACTTTCACGGCTTAAACTCGCTTTTTCTATTGTCATAATGTTATTTCCGTCGTGTTGGATACTTTACAGTTCTCGTGGTCACGGACACAACGCCAAGTTATAACTTAAATTTTTTTTGATACTATTTACACATATATAGCTTGCTAGCTTTTGCCCGCGACTTGGTCCGCGACTTGGTCCGCATGGAATAATTACTTTGGCATAACGCTAAATTTGAATTATTTCAAAATATAGTATAATAGCCTTCAAACGACTTTTGGACGACGCGCTCTCTGAGAATCTATGCACTGTTCGATTTGGTTCTTTTATACACGATTTTCTGATGTATTTTTCGCGTTCAAGTTAACGTATTGTTCCCAGATACGACGCGACGCACCTGTTGTCTTTGTTCTTTATCCGTTCCTTTGTCATTCAACCGGGAGACTTTTGTTCCGTTTACTTAAGTTTTTTTTTCACGCGCCCGCATGACCCGTGGGAAACTACACAGCCATCTAACACAAAGTATATAAACTAATTGTAGGTATGCTTCATTGAATGAGATTAAATTGTAGCGTAAATATGTAAGTTAAGGTCACAGTGTTGTTTATAGATTCAAATTGGTCTTTATAAGGTATATCTTTAAGATCGTATTTCAAAAACAGCTTGCATTGTATTACATGATGTGCTTAGAGTTTCTAGCTAGCGTATTGCTTTGCATTGTTTTTTTGTCATCGTTTAAATGTGTACACATCCAAACATATAAATAAAATTAGAGTGTCTGTTTGTAGTATTGAAATAACCGCTTTTTACTATATGCATATGAATATATATACGGTACATACACCAAAATAACATTTTTTACAATTTTTGTCTGTCTGTCTATCTGTCTGTTTGTTCCGGCTAATCTCTGGAACGGCTGGACCGATTTTGATGAGACTTTCACTAATAGGTAGCTGATGATATAAGGAGTAACTTAAGCTACTTTTTTTAGACTACCTTCGCCCCGCGCAGTCACCCGCAGTTATTGTCGTACCGCGCGCAACATGGCGGGCTTCGCCTATCAATAACAAAATTTAATGTTTCCGAAGCGAAGCGAGGGCGGGTCGCTAGTTAATCTATATACATAAAATATATAGCAATGTGCAGGTGCGATGACAATGCTCTCACTGCTCTTTTGCTGTTGCTTTATGTACTAGATGGGAACACAGACTACTGATTTCCTTTTATTTCCCTACCTTTTCGCTTTTAGTCTAAGAGGCCATTCCAGCTACGCTGACGGGTAGGTCATCGTGCGGCGCTCAATATGAGAGAATGTGCTAATGCTGGCCCTAGCAAGAGCAGAACTTCCCAGAATCTACCACCAGATCAGCGACCCACTGCGAATATCCGGCGAGGAACTCATTGGGTTGTTTGTTTCTATGGATTAGTTCGCTTCGAAGCCCACGGTTTATAGGCTGGCCAAATATTTCGATGGCGGGAACAGAGTTACCGCGCCAAATTACAGCCGAGATACTAACATTGGTGTCGGGAAGGCGACTACTTCTGAAGAGCACACCTAGTGTTACTGGTTACCAGAATCATCTATGGATTCATATCAACCCGAAAGTCGCCACCAAACTTGACACGTTGAAACGTTATTGACTTATCTGACTATTGCAATATCGGCCTCTTCATTACTTCATTGAACTCCCTTTGGAGGCCATAATGATTTTTTGCTTGCATATTTGCATGATTAAACATCCGGAACGCCTTGGTAATTTGAAACTGAGGCACGTTAACCTGTCAAAATCAATAAAAGACGTACCGGTCCTGTTTAGACGCTAGTTCATCATCAAGAATTTAATATTGCCGATGGTTCATTATACTCAACAATCTCGTTATTGCCATTTATGTGAGACGAAATGGTTTGATGCCATATGAGAAATGTCTAACGAATACGTGTAACCCAAATGCCGTTCACCCACTGCTCGCCATATAAAGCAATCGGCGGCCCTGGCCATTTAAAAAGGTTGCCTTTATAAACGACGTTTTAAATTGAAATAATTGTATTTTTTTTTCCTACCCTTTCTAGTAACCTCAAGGGGCTGGCTATATTATAAGATTCACAGAACTAGGATTGTCAATGTGATAACGTTATTTGTTAAAAAGTAACGCACCACCATTGGATCGTTTCGAGAATTTTTTAGTTGTTCATCCAGTTGTTTGTTAAAAATTATTGGATTATTTTTTGATCCTCTGGGCCCGAAGCTGGGTCCAGATACCCGGTCCGACTCAGTTTCTTTGGGCACTATAATACTAATAGTGATTGGATGTACTTGTTATTGCCTCGTTTGTGATTTTTGTTATTTTTAAGCGTTGGTCATAATTACTATTGGTTATGGGCTTTTTGTCAGTGCTTGAGTGGATGAACGAACTTATTACTCCCCTGGTGTTGAGAGGCTAGAACCCATCGATAACACAACGTGAATTTTGCTCGAGACAATAGGTTAAAGTATGAATTGTATTACGCTTGTATAATTATTTTAAAATACTCATTTGCAAAAGTCAACTGTCTGAGATAATAATCTTCAATCATAGCCCTGTTTCCTGCCGCCCACGTCACAATTAACCAGAACAATACCGTTCCGAGATTAGCTTTCGATAACCCAATACGTTTTCGCAGTAATGCATTCCACTTCGAATATTTGCAACTTTCTATTTACGACCTTCTAATAGTGACTTTAGAAATGATGTTTCCTAAATCGCTTGAAGATTTGATTTATTGTTAGAAATAACGAACGCTCTCTCAGTTATAAAAATCCAATTAGTGCTAGATTTTAATTTCTTGAGAAAAAAGAGCAGGGCTATATTAATTAAATGGAAACGGCTGTGTTATGAAACGCAAACACATATTGATCAGTTGCGTTACGAACGTTCGAGAAAATTTATGGGTAAAAAAATGTAGGCAAATTATATGAATTGATTAATTATGCAAATAAACTAAAAACAGAATTTAATGTCGGCAAAATAAATCATCAATAGTTCTGTTCATATCTTAATTTAGTCGTATAATAACAATAATTAAGTGTAATTTTTTTTTTTTCGAACACATTACAAAACAATTATCGTAGACGTGTTACGTGATCGGTTTACGAACTTCATCAGCTACGAAGAGAAATTACAATGCCTAGATAAATGAAAGATTTCTAATTGAACCATTTAAACGTATGAGTTGTCTGCACGTGTCAGTCGCCTTACGACTCCGCATTTTGTGACTGTGTGTAACTATATTGAAGTTCAATGGCGAACGGACTACCACAGGATGACTATCAGTTTCTAAATCAAATTGTAAAATATGCTTTATCATCGCGTCTGAATGCTGTATCATCCAGCCACGTCTGCGCTTGAGTGCCACTAACCTACAATATTTTATGTTTTCAATTAATGTTTAATAATTATCCATGACAAGAACGTGACCGAATTCATCTTGAATATTTTATAATTGTGTTATTGTTTTTGCTTTATCGAGTTTTGTTTGCATTTGTATGAAATGAATTGCACGCAAAGCTGGAACTGAAGGTGGCGCGTTACAAAAATAACTTCGTCTTTTAAGCGCATTTACTTGCGACAAGTTCATTCACTCACCGCCTGTAGATACAAATAAAAGGTATCCCGCGGTGTGACTGGCTTTCAAGCATTAAGTGATAAATTAAAGTTAGAAAAAAATGTAAACGACCAGAAGGTGAACCACTAGTGGAAGTGGACTTGTCATTACTAGCGGAACTGCTAACGTTTATTAGCTATGGCGACTACCACAGAAATTATTTCTGTCGCGACTACACACCTAGGTAGACTGGGCCATATGCTGGTTTGTTTACAAAGGCATGTTAAAAAAAAACTCAGTTTTTGCGTTTTATTTTTATCCTTAATGTTTCCGATATAAAAGTAGCTGTAACTATAACTCCGAAAATTATTTACATTCCAATGAAAGGACCGTCATAATGTGTTCAGCTGATTAAGAAATCAGCCCCGACAAAAAAACAGATACACGAAGAGAAATGTTATTAATGTGCGTTTGGATTTTGATGAAAATAATTATTATTGTACTGGTTTTAAAATTACATTTAATTAATTTCAATGTTTCAGTTTTTTACCTACCTATGCTGGTAATCTTGACGGGTTATACCAGATTCACCGAACATGTAGGAGAACTCACAATGTGTCAGAATCACAAAATAAAATTTTATTAATTTTATAATTCCGCCATTCATTTGTACGCTAACTTAATTGCCGTTTATTTGAAAACGTCATTTCAAATTTAAAAACATGAATTATAATAGTTACTTAATGATTATGCTTCTAAGATTTTGGGAACCTTTTTGCAACGAGAGTAGAACCTATTTCCGTACGACCGAACTCGCCGCCTTATCTCCCCTTTCTACAATCGGATTGTTCATAAATCGAAATTTATGCTCATTTTCTATACCCGTTTTGTTTAGATATAGTTTGCCTCTAATCAGTACGAATTCCTCTCCTCGTACTACGCAATACTTCGCAAGCACTACGCCAAATATGGATCAAGACGTAGCAGCTTATTTCCTAACTATTTAAACGCGAAAACGATTGCCACAGCATATTTAAGAAGGGTTTCTGCCACATCTAGAAGATCATGTTTAAAATGATCGATGGTAATTGCGTTTGTGCTTTCGATATCGCATTTTCGTTTCCGACAATCAAGATCAATGAAGAAAGTTGACTTTCTTGAAATACCCACAAATTTAAATTATTTTGTGGTACAAAATCGACAGTAATATACGGAGCACGTACTGACGGCGAACTAAAAGAAGAACACGAATATCTACGATACGTTTTCTACAGTTAATTGGACGAAATGAAATAAAAATAAAATTCACGTTCAAATTCAAGGTTTTTCTTTACTGGTTCCAAGTTTAGCCGTGTCAATTGTCCTGACCTGCAATTATGCATTCGGTTGGCACGTACTTAGTAGGATAGCCCGTTTAAGTAGAATCCCAAATCGACATCGCTCAAATATATAAAAAATGCATTATTTTGTATTATATAACTTATCGAAGCACTTTTATTAATCTTATCTATACACACATAAAAAATTTACTTTAATTTATTTATGTAATAAATGGGTAAGATAGATCACGGCTCACCTCGTGCCTGTCTTGTTCTCAAAATGTTGATCGATTTATGTATTTGTTAATTTTCTTTTCATTAGTATTAATGCAATCTATTTACATTGATAATAGTTTTTAAAGATTCAAGAATGGTACGTAAAACACATTTCCAACCAAGAAATTGAATACATAAATAGGATTATTAGACTAAAACAATAGGAAAAGTGTACATACACCACTTGCCTGCGAAACTATGTATTGATGTCAACAAAAAATATTCTGTTCGCGGACTTGAATGGTACGTTAACCTATTTATAACTGCAGCATATATTTTGAAGAATTACAAAATGCGTATTTGGTTTTTTAAATCGTATGGGTCCACTAAATAAGTCATTACTACCCAGACCTTCATTACGTAGCAGTGCTTTTGATTAATTTTGTTCCTAATTGCAATTAATTACTGGTGGTACGACCTCTTGTGAGTCCGCACGGGTAGGTACCACCACTCTGCCTATTTCTGCCGTGAAGCAGTAATGCGTTTCGGTTTGAAGGGTGGGACAGCCGTTGTAACTATACTGAGACCTTAGAACTTATATCACTTAAGGTGGGTGGCGCTTTTATGTTGTAGATGTCTATGGGCTCCAGTAACCACTTAACACCAGGTGGGCTGTGAGCTCGTCCAACCATATAAGCAATAAAAAAAAATTAAATTAACTAAACTTTTTCTCAAGACAAAAGTATACAATGGCCATTTTGCTTTACACGTATGTAGATTGTAATATTTATTTTCCCAATAAACTTTGATACCATTGTTATGTTCATGCTTCGATTTCTTAACTTTTTGTAGAGTATTACCTAACAATAAAAATAGTTCTTTGTTGGTCTAAATCGTACGTGTGAATTTCTCACGATTGAGCCGTTGACCATGTTACTCATTCCTAAAACAATACTCACGATTCCTCACTAAATAAGATCTATTAGATACATACATACAAATAAATAAAATTGGAATGTTTGTAATGTAAAAAGTTTTTTTTTTACAAAATGCATATTTTTATGCAGTTTTATACGACACTTTTAAAACGCCATACAGGTCACCGGTGCCCTACGTGGCGCACTGAAGTAATTATGTCGATTTCTCTCTTCGATCTTCTTACTAAGGCGCCGGAATATCTAGTAGACTCTAGGAAAGGTGAATCCGGACGATGCTGACAAATAATCTATTTATATGAGACCTAAAAGACTAAAACATACATTAACAAACAAAATAAGGCATAGTTACACAATCCAGGCGCTTAGTAACAGAAATCGACATAATTACTTCAGTGCGCCGCGTAGGGCACCGGTGATCTACATGGCAGTCGACGTGTTGACAAAACTACATTTTATTTTTTGTTATCTCTGTCTGTTTGTTCGGTATGTTAACTCAGTGCCAAGCGCGAGATTTTTAGCTAAGCACTAAGCACGCTGGTTAACCTCCGAAATGTCAGGACCGATTTTGACAAGACTTTCACTGGCCAATAGCTGATTATGATAAGGAGCGACTTAGGCTACTTTTAGTTTAGAAAAATAGTCAGGGTTCCGCACAAAATTAAATACTCAATTTCCCATTTCAGATGTTATTAAATCTAACATATCTACATTAAGATATGGTCTGGTTTAGATAGTATAAATAATAAATATAAATGTCACTTATTTAATTCTGTGAAACAATAATCAGGAATGCATGTTTGCGTTACTGTTTATCAACAAAATTATCACTTCAATGAGAGTTATTTATTTCGTTGTATCCGCAATCATCCAATTGTCGCGAATCAGTGTTCCGATTTCAGCGTGGGACATATCTTATTATTACTTTAATTTATTGAATATTTCGACTTTATAAATCATCTATTGTTCCACTCTATTAATGTCGCGTCGCGGTGAATTCATATGAGTATAATTTGAAACGTGCAAATTTAAATCTCTTACCATGTCATTACAGATATTTGATCCGACGGAATAAGGTATTCTTACCGTATAAAAATTCATTCGACGATAATTTTTTTAAATTGTTTATTGTGCATTAAACATTTAATATATTTTTCGAGGTGTGGTTGTCTGAATTCTTTTTGTCAGCGGTTGATAGAGGACTTCCCAACCGGAGGTGAGCGCTCAGCTCAAGCCGCGGGCGCGACTCCAGCCGCGGAACAGTTTGCCCGATGAGCCGTAGCGCGGCGGTCTTGCCGCCGCTCGCGTACCTACTACCGGTTTATGTTCGCCTGGTACTAGTAGCACAGTGACCAATTTGATTTTCATTTGACCATACCGTTTACTTCTTTTATCAATAAAACTATTAGAAGCTCTCTATTTTGGAGATTTAAAATTGTCATTAAAACTCATTAATATAACTCGACCTCACAGTTCAAGGTGTCAGTGACATTAAATTAAAAGTGAAGTGTTTATGAATTAAGACGCCCACAAAACGCGCTCGGTGATGATTTCGATTCTCGGACAATAAGTGTTTTTGAAAAAGTTTCTTTGGTGTCTCTGAAGCTCGATCATCCTAATGAAGCGGTCTACGTGGGTGGATGTGGAGACGGGCGGTCGGCTCGGCTGCAACGGAGAGATTTTCTGGAGCGAATGCACCGAATGTGATTGTGCCTACTGCAATCCTAATTACGTATGCGTCTGTAATGATAAGGTACATAAAATATAATTAATATCCGAAATCAACAAAAAATATTTCATTTAAAATCTTCCGCATAATAATGTTCCGAATATTTAAGTTTGTTGCTTTAACTCTCGCTCGCTCTCTATTTTAGTAACAAAATAGAAAAAGCTTGGTGCAAGCTATTGAAAAGTTTTTAAAGAGTATGAATATATTTCGTTGGAGACTAGTTTGTTTCCTGATAAGGGGCAAACGACATATTCAAACAGACTTATCATTTTCGGTTAGTTATAAACAAATATTGAATACTGCGCTCCAAGGTCCGTCGACCTTATTAACTGCTCACATATCACTAATGCTTATTCCGGTGATGATAATCTTCAAGTAGAAGAAGCTAAAACTAAAATTGATAACGTAGCGTTTCCATTAATTAGTTTCACCAATCAATATTTTGAGGTTGAGCGAAGAAGATTTTTAATGAGAATATCATTATCATAAAGTTATATCTATAAAATCAATTTATAGTTGTATACAACAACTAATAGTTTTGCAGAACACACCCTTGCAAATGTACACTGATATGCTACAGGATACATTGCATTTCAAAGTGTTGCTCATTCGAATGTTATATTTAAACTGATTAGCTAATTTTAAGCTACTTTGAAAAAGTTCAACGTTTTACCTTGGAAAAGTTTGGATACAACATAACGAAATATCCATATTCGTCCTCGTCTTACCAAATCGATTTGACGACCATCGCACGAGTGTGTGGCGTCACTTGTTTCGTAAAAAATAGAAATATAGTTCTGTCATACGGATTATACAGTATTTAGCATGGATGTTTTTGCAACGATTAGGAAAAATACAAATTGAAAAATATTTCAATGCGATACGCAACTAATCTGGTCAAACATCGGTGTCAGGATTGAAATGTTAAAATGACTTTCACAAATTAATATTTAAATGTTCTTCTTAAAAAATATGTATATTTATCTCGAATCTATGTTACGTACGTTGTAGGAATGTATCGAATATGCCCATAGAGAGTCGTAATAGATATGGTTTAGCATTTACTAAAGACTTCGTTTTGAAGCAGCACTCTTTTAAAAAGAACCATGTACAAAGGGAGTGTCATAAAGCCTAAGTCTTTATATTCCGCCTCGCAAGTATCACATAATACATCAGGGCAGGTGAAATTAAGGTTTTTCTTACGTAGTCTCATGTTTGCTTGTCGTGACAGACTCTTGTCGTGCGTCGTGTCGTGTCATGTGAAGAAAAACCTTTAGATTCTCATTAATCCATTGATAATGGTGAGAATTCATTCACTGGGAACAATAATTAGAGCGTCTATTATTTCTTAGACAAAAGTTGGAAAATTTCTTCAGAAAATGATTTTCGTCTTTGATAATATAAATTTCTCCTTAGATTGAGGCACGGGCTTGACTATGCCTGATGCATTGCTAACATCGATGAGTGGTGGTGACCACTCACTATCAGATGGGCCTATGGCTACGATGGCAATAATAGAAAAACAAAACTACCCCAAAATATTTTAGAACTAATTCATCTCTCTGAAAATTTAATGAAAAATATAATAATTGTTCAACAAAAAATAAGAATGACAGCAGAAAACAATATTGTTCCAAATTTGGTAATTGATAAATTAACATTTACATTTACTGTTTACATAACGGTCGGTGGTATTAGGCCAAACAAATGTTGTCTTCATATCGTTATTGATTAAGGAAATACAGAATTTGCAAATGTGTATTCATTTCGAAATAACGACAAAGGTTTTTCAAACTGATATTTCATTATACTAAATAGTAGAAAAAAAATTATCTTTTATCAAAAAAATTCAAGGAAAGAAATTAAAAATTTGAATATTTTTAATGAAGATATAACGACAATGCACAAGAAGGCTTTGTCTACTATAGTTTCGTTACAATTACAAGTCGTTGTAGTCGAGGAGAAATGAAACAATTTGGGCAAATGGGATTTTACATACTGTAGCCACTGTTATGAAAAAAAATATTAAAATCAATGAAGGCTAAATATTGGAGAAATCATTCAAAAGGGCCTAAGAAAGAGAAAATAAAACGATAAAATGAGAAGCCGGTATGTAAATCATGTCATACGCATTATCAAAAATAAAACGAGTATCAGGCTTTTGGTCGGAAAGCCTCTTGTAGTAATTACGGGGGCCGTAAAATCGTTCTCTAATTTCTAATAATCGCATTACCATATCGTGGCCTTTCACGTTTTACGCATTGGATAACAGACGCTGCTCGCCATCATACGGTACATGAATATTATCAGAAGTTTACGGATATAATGCAAAGATTTGATGTTTATTCGGTTATTATCTACTGTCTTATTATTGCACAACCTAAGTTGGTTAATAAAGAGATTTGAAATTTCAAGAAAAATTCCTAGTCACGTAACATATTTTTGGGAGAAATAATTTCAGCATTGGCTTTTTAACGATACGTAGCCAATTTTTCTGATCTAAGAGGGTCTAGTAACTTTAAGATTCGATTACAAACATCAGTTGCCTGACTAATAAATATAATGGTCTCAGTTTTTTATCTAAAAAGATTATTTGGTACTTTACGAAATTAAAAGAACATCAACGCCAATTGTATGTTTATTCACAAATGTTTTATATGCCTATAATAAGTAACAGAACACCGCCCTTGCTGGACAATTTCTAAACCAACATTACAACAAACACTTCATCTGCGGCTACTCGGCTATCAAAAATCAGGATCCTCCTAGACAATCTACACGTCAAACCAATAACATTGTGACTTTTTTGCACCTCGAATTTGTTTTTTTTTTATTGCTTAGATGGGTGGACGAGCTCACAGCCCACCTGGTGTTAAATGGTTACTGGAGCCCATAGACATCATGCAAATGCGCCACCCATCTTGAGATATAAGTTCTAAGGTCTCAAGTATAGTTACATCGGCTGCCCCACCCTTCAAACCGAAACGCGTTACTGCTTCACGGCAGAAATAGGCAGGGTGGTGGTACCCACCCGCGCGGACTCACAAGAGGTCCTACCACCAGTTATACAGGCGGTACGGACGAAAAGCAGTCGAAGAGTGCAGATTTAATAAAACATTTTGGACTAATAACTAATACTGTCGTGACGCATACGTTTCGAAGCAATCCATGAGCTTAAGACATTTCGAGCGGTATCCAATAACTCAGTCGTTCGGAGGTAAAGGTTATCATAATCTACATAAAAGTGTTTGAAAATTGAGAGCTCTCGGCCGATTTAGACGGTACTTGGGCAATGGAAAGAACGACACCACAAGGAGGAATAGATAATGAGACTCTCTCGCATATGTAAACACTGTCTTGAAAACTACATTAATTAGACACTCGAGATTTACACCATGAAGCTTGAAAATCCATATTTAGAGATTTCACCGCAAAGGTCATTTTTTATTGGATGAATGAACGATCTCGGGGCTCATCTGGTGTTATGCGGTTACAAGAGACCCTAAGCATCATTATGTGTCTGCCACAACCAACATAGCGACGCAAGATCGAAGTCTCCGACCTGGAGTCCGGGACGCACGACTGCTTTTTGGACAGTGTATTGTAAGGTCTACTACTATGGAGTCTCATCTCTCTTACAGTCAAAATTGAATGGAACGTATGAAAACAGTGTGAAACGAGATGTGAGTGAGAGAAAACGGTAAGGAAGGGAAAAGAGAATGACAGAGAAAAGGAAGATGGCGAAGACTATTAAATGAGCAAAGCGTACAAACAAATTCTTAATTATTATAATAAAGAATATTTTGCTAAAGAAGAGTAGAAGTGCAACGGTGGAATCATATTATTTTATGTGCCACGATCCAAATTCTACATTCATGTAATTATAACCAGGATAAACGCTCCATTTATATGATTTTCGACTTATCCAATTAGTTTTCCTACATAGGACGTCGCGTTGTTCGGACGCTTATTGTTTGTGCAGTGGATGGTTTATTGTGATATAATTAGTTTTCTAAAAAGTGTGCATCATATTTGAAAATGAAAATGTGCCTTGACGCATGTCGAATTGCCTCCTTATAGTACCGACAAATATGTACAGTAAATATAACATGCAAACGAACGTTGGTCCAAAAGAGAGTGGTATATATGTTTTAAAATGGTAATGCGTTGTTTCTTATTAATACAATAAAGCAAACTCTCACAAAATAATAGTTTATGAACGATTTTTGTACCAGTTATACTAATTGTTTTGTCAGCTGGATTTCAGTTCAATAATTCAGATGAATAATGGAGTTTATTTGTTTTTTTTTGTTGCTTAGATGTGTGGACGAGCTCACAGCCCACCTGGTGTTAAGTGGTTACTGGAGCCCATAGACATCCACAACGTAAATGCGCCACCCACGTTGAGATATAAGTTCTAAGGTCTCAAGTATAGTAACAATAATGATCTAAATAAATCATATCATTATGAATGCTCAATTTCATCAACTATTAGACGCCCCCCGGTATGCTTGTGATCAAAATGATGTGATTATGCATAAATTCAAGACCGTCGACATAAAAAAATTAAATGAAAGAAGGCACAATAATTGTTATAAATTACATGATCATGATAGTCGTATTCCGATTGAAAATAGTTCTAAACCTTAAATTGGAGGCGGGGTACGTCATAATGGTTTTAAAAATCCTGTAATTCGACGATTGTGAACTCCAAAAATTTTCGTAAACTATTCCGAGTGTACAATACTGGCATTGAACGCGTTATCTCCAAAGCTATGTGTTAATGACGGTGTTTGTTGATCAAACAGACGGTTAGCGCCTCTTCCTCTGACGCTAAACAGAGTTGTTTGCACACTCGTAATATGTGAAGGTCGAATACGAAAATATGCAACTTACCATATTTTTTTTCCGGAAATATGCGGATGAGTTTATTATTCGTCTAGGGTTACCAGACTACGCACACGTCACACTGTAAAACCACCTACTTTGATACGCGAGCTCGATTATTCAAATAGGCGTCGCTCCACCAGAAATGGGTAGGACGATGGTAGGCAAGATTGCTTCATTAAAATTAAATAAAAAATGTAGATTTGATTGTATTAAATCTCCCATCTTAATTATAGAATTTGTACTGAGGATCGGACGTCAGAAAATTGCTTGAGTATAAGTACCTACACTGAGCGCCATACTATCACGTTTATCTATGGAAGATTATTTAATTTCAAATATTCAGTGCTTCCAAATCAGGATCTGTAACAAAACATAAAAAAACGCTTACCTAAGTAAATTTGTCAACACCTATAACCGCCGCGTGTTTATGTTTTCCCAAACAATGTAAACACCAAATTTATTATTATGGTTATCGTTCTTCTATTGAATACTTCGTATACTTCCTCTATTTTAAGATTTTTAAGTTTTGTTTACATTCAACACGCAGGGTCGTTGCCCTATCGAACGCTTCGACGGCGTTAGTCGCATCTAGCTCTTGCGGGTCAATTCGATTTAACTTGGCCGTCACAGTCGAGAGTTCGAAATCTATTCCTTTTAAGCTTATTACGTTCTTCAATGGTTTTCTTACGAAAAAAAAAAACAAATGACTCAGAATTTTACATGAATAGTATTAAAACGTTCCACGTCCAACTAGCCCAAGCTAGGATGTAAAATAATACATTTCAGGTACTTAAACACGCATATATATTGACAATCTTAGGTTCAGATTGATAGAAATCACTGACTGCATTTCCGGTCTGTTTGATAATTTTCATGGTTCCCCGTCACCAAAATTTTACGGTAAAGAAAAGCACGCTCTTTATTAATTTTCGATATACAATAAGAATATCCATTATTTAATTAAATCGAATATCCATTATTAGAATATCCATTATTTAATTAATTAAATCCATTATTTAATTAAATATAAATTTTTCATGTTTTTTTTTTAAGAAAACATTTTTTTGTATTGACTATTTCGGCTAAACTATGTCTGGTTGAGCTGATGTTTCGTGTAGCACACATAAACGTTCTAGTTTACGCTTCCACGTCTACTGTTGCTTTCGTGTCCACTGGGCATTCCACAATATTGTTTCCTGCGATCATAACTCTACAATTACACAAATTATACGTTTTGGCTCGTTGTTTTTTAATTGAGAACTTCGATTTCTCACATCCAACGGAATATTTCGGTTCGAGAGAAAGTATCTTACCTATCGGTTTTCGGAGCTTTGGAGATTCGATGTTACAATATGTTATTGGACATGATGTTTTTATGAGAACTGTATTTTGTTGTTTCATCTTATGGCTCGTACATTGCGCAGTGCCGTTCACGGCTCATCGTTTGAGTATATAGTTAATCTGTTTGTGCATAAACCCAAATAGAAATCGATCGGACAAACGATCTTTGTGTTGTAACTAGTACATTAAACCGAACGTTGCTACTGGAAATTTGCAATTTCGTGTTAAATCCAATAACAGTGACCATTGTTCTTTAACAATTTACCAAATGTCACACAGGTCATGTTTCTAATGTATGACCTGCGCAAGAGTAAATCTTCCAATTTTAAACCCTTTTTTTTTGACGTATGTGGTTTTCTGATGATTATACAATCTTTTAGGTACTACCAATAATGAGTCTGGACATTGGTTACTGATAAGCTCACTTAATTTGAGCTGATTATATTTATCTTAAGTATTTAAAAAGTGTGGTTAAATTTTTCAGAACTTTTTTTTTATGTTAGAGCGCTAATCGTATTTTGTATGTCACCAAATACGACTTCAATATTGAATGCCTAATTGTTCTACTTATAACATTGTTAATGCTTTTTGAGGAAATATAAATTTTATCGAAGAGCATCTATCAAATTGTAATTTTAATGTATTTACCAATATTTCTAACCGCTGCTATTTAGAATTGATGTCTATAATTTATATTCCGTTCACGAAACAATAAACCGTATAAATCATACCATAGAAATCATTACCGGGCTACAAACCGCTATCTCTCAGTGAAGGTACTATTTTTTTTTTTTTTTTTTTTTTTTTTTGNCCGTCGAGACGTGATCAGTGAAGATGTTTATGGATTCGACGGTATCCTCGGGGGATGGAGTTGAATCCGGGCCGCAAGGGAGGATTGGTGGAGCGGTGTCAGCTAAGCACGTGCCCAGCTTCTTCCAATCCACCATGGTCCTCGTATCTGGTTCGCGGTTGAGTGGGCGACCGAGCTGCATGACGACAGGTCGGTGGTCTGAGTCGAGAAGGTCCTAAGCGTATGAGTTAGCATATAATGATTATCCTAGAAAACTATCAAACCCTAACCTAACATTTTGAAAACTGGCACGGTCTTATTTTGAACCATGCTCATTAGAAATCTTTGACGTTCGACACTAATGCACGTGTTACGTTCAATGCTACGTAGAAATTACTATGTCACAGAATCGCGTGCACTTATTTTAGAGAAAGTATCAGGCGTACTTCCTTCGCTTAAAGAAACATCGTCCGGAAATAGCTTATGTAGAAAAAAAGAACTAAAATGCGTAATTACCTGTTTAACCTGTCCACCATCTTCGCCAACGGGAACCTGTTTTAATGCAATTAACTTTTACTTAAGACTACATCTTCTGTCCAGTAACTTGTGTTGTTCTATTACACTGTTATTCTTGTATACCAATTGAAACTATGTCTTGACCAATTAACTTTTCACGCCTGTGTCGCTCAATGAATTACTCAAATTACATACGTGCCAATCAATACATGAATATCCATGACTGGAACATAAGGCAGGCGTTATAGCCGATATTTCAACCTAGAATTATAAAGTAATACGGTAGCTACTTTCCACTATCTATCGCTCGAGTCTTTGAAATGCTTCAATCTTGCGCCTTCTAAACAGGTGTGACCAGTTTCAGCAATATTGTGTGGTAGTTTCTGCTACGGTGGATGTTATTGAATACGGTATGTTTACGTATGTCATTTGCGTACCAAGAAATGACAATGTTTTATTGGCATGTAGCGGATGGTTCTCTGATAGCCACCGGCTACTAACATTATTACCAAGCCAAAGTTTACTTTCATTTCGAAGCTTGTATCCTAATTCTATCAAACTCCTGATCGATCAATCTAAGGCGGTTTCCCGAACCGAACAGACCAAACTAGTGATAACAGAGGTAGCTGGTAAACATTTCATTTATGATTTAAATTTGGTTGCTTATTGTATTTTCTACTATAATCTTAATGCATTTCTAGAGTCGTAGACATAGTTAAGATTAGTTTCACGGCTTAATCCCGCGTTTTTTATTGTTATTATATTATTTACGACGTTTTGAATACAGTTGTCGGCTGCTGTTTAACCCCAGTGAGTTCATGAGCTTTGTTCATTTAGAAGAAAAAGTAAACAATACTGAGACAGAAACATTCTAGAAGAGATGAGGAAGCGAGTCAAGCGAATTAGTTTTCTACATCACAGTTGTAATTTGCATGTTCGATGACTCATAGGAAATGCTGACTCAAATCATTCCCGACATCCCGCGATGTCATTTGCGTTGTTACCAATAACAAAACTATATATTTTACGTGCGGTACAATGCGAACATTTCAAACGCAAACGTAAAAATAGCTTTGCAGGAAATTATGCGTATTGTAAATGGCAAATTATTTATTCGAAGCTTTTTAAAAATTGACATTTGGGGCGCTTTTAAAAAATAAAATTTCTTTCAAATTGAATATGCAATTTCGAAAAGGGCACAAGTCGCATATTTTGTCCAATACGTTTTTTCATATACTTATACATGTAGTTTTGAGGCTTACACCCATTTTATAATAATTCCAGTAATTTTCAATTGCTAATTAACACTAAAATATATCTTAAAAGTTAATATTTTAAATTTTACACTGCTTTAGAAAATAATCAGTTTTTTTCATTTCCTGAACATTTTACATTTTCAGAGATGTGCTCTTTTCGAAATTGCATATTCAATTAAATAGTGTGAATCTTTTTCAAACACACAAATGTGACCATATGATTTCCACATGAGCGCACTGTTACACACGTATTCAATAAATCATTTTGCGTTGACTGCAACAATGAATCTTGGAGCAGCTAGTGAAAGCCTTGCTCAGTCAAGATCCCGCGACATTCAGAGGTCGCGGTTCAAGCTCTATCAAATCTCGGGGTTACGTGATTCTGTATACATCGTCCCACACCTATCTTTGTTACTTAATTATACTTTCGCGAGTGTTAACAAGATCATTAAAACTAGTGAAAACAGTTCAGTGAGTGCAATGATAGCAGTTCTGTAGGGTTGCTTTGATTTTTCGTAAATCGAAGGTAGGTCAAAATATCTTTTTTGTAACAGGAATGCAATATCTAATTAAATCAATCTATACATATAAAGAAATAGTAAAATCCGTTGTCTGCATATTAACGAAATATACAATAATAAAATAGAAGAGTAATTAGAGTAATAGAACCTTAAGCTGTTTGTTTGCTTTTTTTATTTCTAACATACCATCTGATGTTATGCCCATCTGATGTTAAATGGTCACCGGAGCTGCTAGATATCAACCACGTGAATGCCTACCCATTTTGAGGAATGATTTCTGGTGCGGTATGCATCTGATGATGATGCAGTATAACAACGGGCCCAACCTTCAAACCGAAACGCATTGCTGCTTCATGGCAGAAATAAGCAAAGTGGTGGTACCCACCCGTGCACACGTAAGTAAAAGTTAACTAAAATTTGTATGGATTCGCAACGTTTACCGACGTTTGCCGCTAGGCGCTGTTCCAAACTGTGTATACAAATTGAAGTTAACTTTTACGCTATCGAGAACTTTAAAAAACTCGCACTAAGCACAAGAGCTAGAGCTACACTCACGCGTTTCAAGTTAGTATGTTATAAATACGATGTAGAATAATCCTGGCTTACGCAGTGCTGTGTCTCTTTCGATCGTCATTGAAGATTGCTATGAATGAAAAAGACATATGCATTCTAAAATTCCTACGTTCACTTAAAGGTTAATAAATTCGAAATACGTTTTAATTTGATCAAATTATAATTCCATGGCTGAGCATTAATTGGCTCACCAGCCGTCACGTCCGTCCGATGCTGTCGATGCGAGTTGCTTGGCTTTTCGTTTTATTTAAATTTGAAGGTCGTGCGGATCTCATGCTGAATATCAAAGTTTCGAGTTTCTACAGTTGTGTCCCACTTCCTTGCTCGTTTCCGCGAGACCGGTTATTTTGATTGCTCCGTGATCGAGACCGACGAAAACTCCGCCGTGAACGGCACGAGCGACGCCGTCATCCGGGTCAATAGTATTAATTCCACACGCGTGTAGGGTACTTGCTTACCTGCATCGATTTTCTTTACAGCTACTTCGGAGCCACTATTGTTTTGCTTCTGCTAGAACTGTACCGTAAATAAGGACGTGCATTCGTGATTCGCAGAAGATTTTAAATTAATTATTCGGTTCGTTAATTTTTTTTTTCTTCCCTGTGCTGATAGTTGAGATGCTATTTCAGCTTCACCCTGACGAGTAGGTGAGCTCACGGGACTCAAACCGAAGGTGTTGCTAACACTGGCTCTAACAAGAGCAGTGTTTCGCAGAATCTACCGCCGGAACGGAAACGCGACCCACGGAGAAGAGTCGTCGAGAAACTTAGTGGGCTTTGTCTATGGGTTAATTTACTCGCCGAGCACTTCGTCGCAAGCGACGAGTTCGGCGAGGTGGTTCGCTAAGCATAACGCTTGCAATTTAAGAAACGCATTTATTGTAAGTAAGACCTCTTGCGAGTCCGCGCGGGTGGGTACCACCGCCCTGCCTATTTCTACCGTGAAGCAGTAATGCGTTTCGGTTTGAAGGGTCGGATAGCCGTAGTGTAACTATACTGAGACTTTAGAACTTGTATCTCAAGGTGGGTGGCGCATTTACGTTGTGGATGTCTATGGGCTCCAGTAACCACTTAAGAACAGGTGGGCTGTGAGCTCGTCCACCCATATAAGCAATAAAAAAAAAATAAAAAAACACATTGACTGAAACCTTGCCTCAAATGTCACCGACTGTCAAAATTTTCACCTCCAATCGTAACAACTATACGAATAGAACATGAACGAACATAGAACAAGCCGCCAACCCTCCTAAACAAAAGCAGTACCAACTTGTTCTTTTGACCCGTCACCGTTCTCGTTGAACACTGCGACGAAAGGTTCGGCGAGTAAATTTACCCACAGACACAGCCCACGGAGTTTCTCGCCTGTTCTTCTCAGTGGGCCGTGTTGCTGATCCGTTGGTAGATTCTGCGAAGCGCTGCCCTTGCTAGGGCTAGTGTTAGAAACTTCCTCAGGTTAGAGCCCCGTGAGCTCACCTACTCATTCGGTTACGCTGGCATAACCCTCTAACCAGCTTGGATAGGATACAAAAAAGGTTGTTTTGCAACAAAAGTAGGCACGACTGTAATAGTGACCAACCAGCGCACGTCGTACCACAATTTTATTCCAAAACTTGTAAATTTTGCGGAATTCGTAATATTACACAATCTTCTTTTTTAATACGGAAGTCGTCGGTGAACACAATGCTAGTTATTAACTAATATTATAAAGTACATAATTGTTTACAAATATTTGTAAATGCACCGTGACATACATAGTCACTTGAATATGAGTACGGTGACTGATTAGAACAATGGACGCTTTAAATTTAATATTGAAATACTTGCAACGAAAAATGTAGTCTATGATGCATACTTTGCCTTAATTCTAGTATTTTTGTTTTCATTTCTCCAGAT
Source organism: Bombyx mandarina (assembly GCF_003987935.1). The sequence goes on along the minus strand of NW_021011527.1, from coordinate 956,341 downwards.
TGCGTAAAAGATTACCTGAGCATTGAAATGATGTTGTAGGCAAGCAATTAAGCAGGAAATTTAAAAACGAACACGAACTGTATAGTAAGAATTATGAAACAAAAGTCTGGCAATGTTTTTTTTTTGTTTTTGTTAAAGTATATAAATAAACTAGAAATTCGCCGGAAGTATTAAATGGAATCATCAAAACAATACAGATAAGAGCCTTAAATTTCCGGACCTACCGAAATGAGGTCGCGATTTTATTGAGTTCCTCCAAAAATGCATCTTCCTATTTCCTATTTCTTAATTAATAATTGTTAAAATCATTTCTAACCTTCGTTTTTTGCTCATTAATTCCGCCCTGCCGGTAAACGTTAATGCTACAAAAGGCTGTTTACATAATTCAACTAGTTCTTTTAGTACGTTCGTAAAAATGAAAAGTAAACAAACAACTTTCAGATGACTTAAAAGTGAGATAAATTTATTAAATATGCATTGCGAGGGCAAATGTAAATTGTGACTTTGTGACACGTGCCTAATGGTGGTTTTACGTAACTTCCCTGGGCTCAGGCAGTAGATACTCTGCTCTGACGGCGTTTCTTTTTTTTTTCAAATCATTTGAACCTTTATCGTTTGTTCGTAAATGGTGATGCAAGTTCAGATGAAATTCGGATATTATATTGTTTATGCTTTTATACCAACAACAACAAAAATGAAACATACCTACATAGATGGGAAAATGTAATATCGTAGATTCACAATTGAGGAAGTTTAAATTTTTTAAGCCTTTTCAAAAAGTGGAGGCTCGGAGTTCGATTGTCTTTTTTAATGTTTGTCACCTCAGTGTGCTTAGAGCGAGTTTTTAACGTTCTCGATAGTGTAAAAATTAACTCAAATATATATACAGTCAAACCTGGATAAGCGAGAACTGGATAAGTGAGAAAACTCTATAAGTGAGAGTAATAGCCAGGACCCGTCATTTTAAGCTCCCAAAACCTCTATTAGCGAGAAACAGAAACCTCTGTAAGAGAGAGTCATTTTTCCCTCATGGACCTCCGTAAGTGAGACTGCTACTTATCTATACCTCTATAAGCGACAGTCGAGCTTTATTTATTTATATTATTTAGGAGGAACAAATGACAAAACAAATTACAAATTTAACAGCTGCTATTTTATGACTCATTCTTAACTTTCGTGGATCTTCCTACCATTGTTTTTGTATTTTTTTCTCGTCAATATTGAACCTATTCTATTTCGTGGAACTAAATAAAATTGTTGTTTTATCGCATTCTTTTCGACTGGACACGTGTGCCTGTTTACCGTCCTGTTTGTCGGCCTTACTCAGTTTATCGTTAATCAATTGCGAAGGAAAGTTCTGTTCTGCATCATGTCAAAACGGAAAATTAAAGTACTGTCATTAAGTGATAAACTTAAAATAGTGAATGCGTTTGAATCCGGAAAATCGCGAAATGAAATTCAGAGGGAGCATTAGCGAGAAACTCGGGTTAGTGAGAAACCTCTATAAGCGAGAATGAGATTGTGCTCCCTTGAACTCTTGCTTATCCAGGTTTGACTGTATAATTGGAATAGCGCCCCTAGCGGCAAATGTAGGCAAACGTCCCAAGACCATACAAATTTGAGTTAACTTTTACGCTATCGAGAACGTTAAAAAACTGGCACTAAGCACACTGAACTCTCTCGTTTAGTAACCAAATTGACAAACAGTTTTTATTTGAATGGCTGCAATTGTATTGTAATCCAATTGAGTTGATCCCATGGGGATTTGGCGATTAAATAATAAAAATTATTGGAACAAAATCCGTTTTTCGAAGAAACGAAATGATGTGCATATTTTGCTTTTTTTATTGCCTTTGTAGGCAGGCCGTATCACCTGATGGTAAGTGGTCACCGTCGCTCATGGACGTCAGGAATGCCAAAGGCCAAATCGCTGCCTACCATAAAAGTGCTTTCGCATTGCATTGCTTTGCTTTTGAGTGAATTTTATGAAAATTTATTCAGTGACCATAGAAGTTTTTTTAGAATTCATTTCCGTGAAAAATTATGTATTGAGTTGTATTTTAAAACGTAATTTTACATATACACTGAGACGGATGGACATGCTTCACCTTCACTAAACCTGTTCATGAAATTCAATAAAATATCCGATTTCCTTTGTACGCGAACATCTAAACCGTTAACTGTCACGCTGATAAAGTTTGAAAACCAATATTGTGTATTTAGCGACACGACTAAAGACATCTGGAATAAATCCGGAATCGAGCCGACCCCACTTGTCTGCGGACTCCTTATCGGAAATTGGTTTTCGTTTCACAATGTCGTTGCGTTTGAAAAGGTTTGCTCCGTACCTACTTACTACATAATATATGTGTCTCTGTCTCTCTTATTTCACTTATTTTTGAGCACAATAAGTCTTTAATACGATTATACATATAGAAGGGTGAAAGGCCCTTTATTTGGTTTACACTTCATTTTGCTTAATACGCGACATTTATCTTTGTAATTAAATGTCCGTTTTATTTGGTATTAGCATCAACAATACGATTATTCTAATTCAATTATGTTTACCCTATTCAAATAACTGAAAAAGATACTTCATGGTATTTTTTGAAAATTTTAGACTTTAAATAGCTCTCCTGTAACGCAACAATATCGCTTAAACTAAAAACCCTTTCTTCACCCCTCGATTTATCTATATATTAATACGTGAAGCAAAAACTTTGTATCCCTTTTTACGAAAATTGCGCGGACGGAGGAGTATGAAATTTTCCACACTTATAGAGAATATAGAGAAGAAGTGCACAATGCTAATTTTTTTTAAAATAATGCATAGAAGAAAAGTAAATCAATAAAGAAAATATTACACACAACTACATGCCTATGTATTTGACGCACACACGCATGCATACTATTCATTGTCAAACTTTTGTTCTTGACGTCTGTGGTCAAATTGAGAATAGATTAAATATTGTTTGTCTTGATAAATATTGTTTTATAGTGTAGCCTTTGCGAAATTTGTGATTATAGAAGTATAAAATACAATCAACTTACAATTCCAATTAATTATAGTCGAATTTCGACTACTGCGGGACCTCTAGTTATTATTATTATCCGAGAACGTTACATAAATATTTAAACTTCTTCACGGATTCACTGATCCAAAATAACACTAGCAGCATACTACTAATACATATATGATACGAATAACTATGTGTTACATGCTATTGAATCGTGAATATGAATATTGAACAGAATAGTCGATGTGTACGAACTGCGCCTTAATTGTCCGCGACCACGACAACTTCGGAAATAATAAACGCGAGATTAAATCGTACAAGTAGTTTTAATTGTTTCTGTGAATCGAGAAAACCGAATAAAGTACTATACAATGTTGTCTTTGTGGATTGTATATCAAATAATGACCGAAATCATTATCAAATGTGCCACAGATACTCGCAGATACAATTTTTAAATGTCAGGCAACGGTGAATTACCTACAAAATGTTTAATAATCAATGATTGCATGAACAATTCACGATTTTAGTGATTTAAGTGAGATGTATTTTGACGGAGATGTTACGTCATCGATACACGCATCGCAGGAATAAAATATATATAGTCTCCTGTGAGAAATTGGGGGAGGGGAAGGACCTCGGCCCTTCTCTTCTCCCCTTCTTCCTCTCAGGAGGCGCCGGAGTCCGACATAACCCGGTCTGTTACCCCCCTCGACCGGGTATCCGTAAATGGATTCCCCAGCGTTAAAAAAAGGAATAAAATATATTAGTGAAATTGTTTCAAAAGTTTTTTATACTACATATTTTTATTTTATATATTTCAATTCTCTAAATTTATTTGGTATTAATTGATAAAATATTCCAGTAAAATAAACATTTCGTGAGTGGCCATTGTATCTCGATCCATATTTTAAGGAATTCTCCGTTTACATTCGAACCAAGGATTGTTCTCGTTAAATTACCAGACAACTAACTAACTACACGTTTTAACCGCCGATATGAGATATTTAACCGTGATAGCGGTAAACGTGGTACGGTTATAATTCCAGTTAAACTTCACTATTGCGCAACTGTACTCCTTAACGATAGCAATGTGACTGAATTGTTGTGGTTTTATGTATAAATTGAGTGGTTACACAAATTGATTGTCATCTAGTAATACTCCATACCCTTTTTTGTGTTACGTAAACGAGAACGCGTGAACGGGCGAGCACGGCCAACCTGATGGAGCCCATAGATATCACAAAGCGAATACGTCCCACCCACCTTGAAATAATAATAATAACATATTTATTTCACTACAAAAGGCAGCTATTCTAAATACATGCAGAATAGTGAGAAAGTTCATGCAGCTTGAAGAAAACCAAACTTACTACACGCAATAAAAACTAGCATAATTATTAACTCATAACTAAAGTATATTACTTGGCCAAAAGCCCGTATATACAGTTCCACCGGCTCTGTCGACAGACTGAACTGAGAAAGCGGAAACATATGAAAATAATAATAATAATATTTTTATTCAAGTCTCTTAAAATACAAACCCGTACAAGAATTCTTAACACTAGTATAATAATATACATGGCTTTTTTATGAGGTATACAATAACAATATTCCCTGACTTTTATGCTAGGAAAACCTGTGTTACAAAAGCCAGTGATTCAGTGCTAGGTCACCAGGTAAAGAAATGTGAGGTCTATGTCCCAATTGTATCGCAGAACGGCAGTCTCATCATTAAAACAGCGAAAATAGAACGATTGGCGACCGTAGTACGCTTCTGCTACTCATTAGCCGGTGAATCCCTTAATCGCCGTTAAAACACCCACGAGAGAGTTGGGATTATGTTATTCTACGCTCCAACCTAACTGTACCCAAAAAAGGATCAGTACGTGTCCAGTGGGGCGAAGATGACTGGCTACAGTATGGGCTTTGTCTGTGTTGTAGTTGGCAATAGCTACAATAAAGATATTATCAGTTGAAGTTGTAGGGCAAGCGTCTATTTTCTTCTATAAGCGATGACGATCTATCCACATTTAAAATTTACAAATTAAGGTACAACTCGATTTTAATTTATAAATTGTAATGTTAATCCGTTTGTTCGTTAGGTTTTCCGAATAAACACTAATAAGCAGACTTTGTTAATCAGACATTGATTGTATCGTTGGTGCACAAATTGTGTTCTTGGCTTGTTGTAGAAATTTAATTATATCGAAATATTTTATTTTCATGATAATGGAAACTTGAAAAACACAATCGCGAACATAGTGAAGGGCAATATGTGCCGTGTAAGTTGATTGTATTAGGCAAGAAAAAAAACGGCCGATAGGCAACGCACAGCACAGCTGAAACCGATGGATTTTTGTTGTATGCTTAACAGATTTTATTCTTATAGTATACCTACCCTCGATCTTATTTTTTTTTTCCTACCTATAAGCCGGTAGCCTAAGAGACTATTCCAGCTATGCCCGGACGGGTAGATGAGCTCACGGGATTAAACCTAAGAGTACTAGCTAACACTAGCCCTAGCAAGAGCAGTGCTTCGCAGAATCTACCATCGGATCGGAATCGCGACCCACTGAGAAGATGCGGCGAGAAACTCAGAGGGCTGTGTCTGTGGGTTAAGTCGCTTCGACGAGGACGGTGACTCGATCCTACTTCTACATAACCTACATATAAATTGATCGCAATTTTTGGAAATCTACAATTTTCTTCTATAACAGCTGAACTTCTTGCATTTGTGATACCTTCTATTTTAACAGTGACGACAGATTTGAGACGTACCCGATTATAATTTGCATTTATTTTTTGAAATGAGTTTAACAAAAAAATCGTTTCATATTTTCTTTCATAACCATTCATAAATCAAATACATCTTATTTATAATTATTGATATGTTCTTGTTTGACGTCTGAGGAAAGTCCTCAGCAGCGGTTAGGCGCGAGCGTCCATTGTCAATTAATTGAATACTACGTTTCTAACCTCTTCAAAATAATTAACCGCTTCAATTGAATGTCAGCAACTGAATGGGACTTTCCGGGTACCATATTATATAGGGACCCACTTTTGCAACCACAGACTATATAGTAAACTGCAACAATTTGTGTCGTTTGAAATTATTTTTTTTTGAGTTTATGGCCTGGTATCTAGAGACCTTTCAGTCACGTTTGAAAATATATTATGCTCGTTGACAGGTAATCCTAACGAAATACTAGTATATTTCATGTTAGTTATGATATGCGTGCAATACCTCGATCGTTCTCACGAATTCTAACATGAAGCTCATTGCGCAATACGAAAAAAAAAACATCTCAAACGTAACTCGTCGTTTTAATTATGTGCGATTTGTAAAAGTCGAGTCGTTAGCTTCATGCAAACGGAGGTTTTTGTTTATTGAGGAAATGAAATTTCGGAATGTTGATTACAAATATTTATTCGTGATTCTGGTGACGTAATTGGAAATTTGATGTATTCATTTGTTTTAATGTCATAATTACTTCGAACGAGCATTAATCAAAATGACAGCCGCTCGTTTAACAATTTCTAATAAAGACTTTTCAAAAATCTCTTATCTTCTATCTTCTATATTTGTATATATAAATAAATTGCTGTTCGTTAGTCTCGCTAAAACTCGAGAACGGCTGGACCGATTTGGCTAATTTTGGTCTTGAATTATTTGTGGAAGTCCAGAGAAGGTTTAAAAGGTAGATAAATATGAAAATGTTCGGAATTAAATAAAAATAACAATTTTGTTTTTCTTATGATATGTACCCCATCGGACGGATTCCTTTTGTTTATTTTAAGTTTATTTTATGCAAAGTTTAGGTCTTTTATTTATCGATTGAGGCACTACGAAGTCTGTCGGGTCAGCTAGTAGTGCTAGTACATACTAAAATTTAAAGGCCAATTAAAAAAATACAACCTTAAGTTAAACGTGTGATTATATGGATATTTTTTTTTTTTTTTTTTTATTGCCCTTGTAGGCAGACGAGCTTACGGCCCACCTGATGGTGAGTGGTTACCGTCGCCCATGGACTTCAGCAATGCCAGGGGCAGAGCCAAGCCGCTGCCTACCGCTTAATACTCTCCACAAGCCTCGTTTGAAGAAGGACATGTCATAGCGCTCGGGAAACACCGTGGAGGGGAGCTCANGGACATGTCATAGCGCTCGGGAAACACCGTGGAGGGGAGCTCATTCCATAGCCGGATGGTACGTGGCAAAAAAGACCTCTGGAAACGCACTGTGGATGACCGCAGTGGCTCCAGGTAGTATGGATGAACTCTACTCCGGTGGCGGGCGGTGCGATGGTAAAAACGAGATACCGGTATCATCTCGAACAATTCCTCAGAGCACTCCCCCTTAGATATCTTCTGGAACCTTTATTATTTATTTTCATTTGTGTTTGATATTCACAAAATAGAAAAGTATTCCTCCTTCTTCTTCGTTCTTCTTGCCCTTACCCAGCTATGTGGGGGCGGCGCAGCATGTTCTGTTTTTATATTCAGGATTATCATGCAGCATCTCTGCACTCTGCACGCCCCTCACTCACGCTACCTTCTACTTTCGTACGGTATTGTAGAAGCATTGCTTCCTACCCACCATAATCCTAAAAAACAACTTAATTTGTAGATTTATGTACATCTGTGTCTACAATAATTACATAAAGTTCATAAGTAAATTTATATTTTTTTACATTTAATAATACCGTACTAATTTTAATTTCAAGCTGAACCACAACAATAAGGCATAATTATAATTTCTGAAAACACAGTTTCAAGCCCTAATTACAGCAATTAACACGATATAATACTATATTGCGTATTTACTAAGTATTGGTACTTTCAAATTACTACTGTTCTCATTTATTAACATTACATAAATTTATCTAATAAAAATATATGGCTAAACGCACGTCATTGGTTTTAAAAATAAAACTGTATTTATTCAACACCGCCAAAACCACCCGTTGGAATCGCAACTGTATCTTTTTCTAAAAGTATTTTATGCTTTATTTAGCAATACATGTCTGGCCTATATTTCATTTGTCATATTATGCATGAATCACGCTAAAGTGCTCGAACGCCGACAGCAATGGCAATTTATCGCGCAAAATGAATGTATTATTTTATTAAACACAAATCCCGGATGATCAGATCACTAGTTGTTAAACGCTTACACCGGTTTTTTTTATTGTCTTTGTAAACCGCCAATCCTGCGATACACCAAATCATTTCGCATTTCATTGCGGGCTTTTTTTTTCTACCTAAGCTGATAGCCTTGAGAGGCTATTTCAGCGTAACCTTAACTAGTAGGTGAGCTCACGGGGCTCAAGCCGGAGTGATGCTGACACTGACCCTAGCAAGAGCAGTGCTTCGCAGAATCTACCACCGGATCGGAAACGCGACCCACTGAGAAGATCCGGCGAGAAACTCAGTGGGCTGTGTCTATGGATTAATTCGCTTGTCGAGCCCTTCGTCGCAAGCGACAGGTTCGACGAGGACGGTGACCGGATTGCGGGCTCACAAATAATGAATGACTACACTGTACTGTTGTATGCTCTAATATGTACATTACAGTAATAGACTTTTGTCGTTTCGGCGAAGATAAAGTTTCTTCATTGACTAAGTGCCGTATCTAGTGTGAATTTTCCTAAATCGACTATTTATTTTTATAAATATGAAAGTTAACTGTGTCCCGCTTAATTTTATTTACTTGTGTTACCAATTAACCACATATTCCAATATAATAAACTTCACAATTCACAATAATATATGTGGTAATATTTAATTTTAATACAATATGTCAATAATATACATATTCAAGGTAACTACATAAAAAATGATCGCATTTACGACTCGTTTTTATTTGATGCCACGTGAAAGTTACATTTTAGCATTATTTATGATTAAAAATTACATTTTTATTGCATTAGTAGGTACGTCGCATGCGCGTTTGAATAAAATTTGAATCAAATTTCAATGAGCAAGAATTTTTATTTAGTATGTCAGAACTCTTACGCGGATCGTGGCGGATCGTGTATTTAGTATGAAAACCATTTCTAAATAATTTTTATTGGTGCCAATAATATTTACTAACCTGTAATGCTGTTTTTGTTTATACCATTTTAAATCTTCGAAGCCTTTTAATTAACCCACAAATATATGTAGAAAGAAAAAACAGGAAATTTATCGTACCTATACTAGCGACCCGCCCTCGCTTCAAAAACTGTAATTTATTATTGATTTCTCCACTATTTAATGGATGTTATTATACATATAAACCTTTCTCTTCAATCACTCTATCTATTAAAAAAACCGCATCAAAATCCGTTGCGTAGTTTTAAAGATTTAAGCATACATAGGGATATAGGGACAGAGAAAGCGACTTTGTTTTATACTATGTAGTGATGTTATCAGAGACAAAATGTATCCCAATATAGTATAATTTATTATGAACTTATTGTTACATTTTCTACCTCTAGTCAACGTTCGTTTCCTTGATTTTACTGTGGTAAAAAAAAAACATATTCCGACACTGCCACATTGATGCCCTAGCGCGTGCCCAAATTACATTAGTCTGTTACGTTTCTACACAATGAAAACATAACAGATGTTCAGAGAACGAAGACGAAACCTTGAACAATGTACCGCATGAGAAAAATATCAACAGCTTTGAATGGACTATAGAGAATACTCTGAACTACAGCAGGTGATACTCACACAGCTATCTACAGTATTTTTTGTAGTGTGTGTGTGTAGCCGCACACATCTATAATGCATATGGCGTTCGTCTTGTATCGCCCTGTATACGTGCACAACGCCCGCCCTTAAGCTAGATTGCAATGAGTACGATTACTGTGTTGCTCTACTTCCCAATTACCGAATTTCGAACGTGTTTTAAAATATTTGAAGCTAAAAAAATTTAGATATAATTTTTTTTGTAATGAGCGGGTAGGTAATAATTATAGACTTCAAACACTGCACTACTGTTTTTAAGTTAAATGACAGGAAGCACTCTCTTGTGACGAAGAATTTCTACCAAAACACCCCAACTACCTAATACACATAATGTGATGTTAAAACATGACACAAACCAGATACGCGTCTGAAGTTTACTTTTTGTAAACAAAGGTGTCACTTTTTGTCTTGGGTTGTGGCGTGCCGACGCGACGCCGCGACGCGACGGGTGTAAATAAAGTAGAGTATCGGCCATGCCCGTTGCATTTGAATGGAGGCAACAACTTTTTATGGGACCAACGTATTCTGTCGGCCCCTTCGCATCCCCGAAGCAGCTCCTTAGTTCTTTCTTATTCTTACGTACACTTGGAGGTACAACATGTGCTGCGTTATAATAGGAAATTTTGAATCAAATAAAAAATAGATCGTAGTTTATCAAGTCAACAGTAAATTGTGATGTGAGCATAGTTATGGTGAATTCTATGATTTGTGTCCCTAAAATTTTAATTCATGATTTTACTATGAATACAATCAACGTTATGTTAAAAACGGGCTATAAAATTGTTAAGGATTTAACTGAGCATCATAAACCTGTGAGTATTCTAGTGACAATATATTATAACTATATAGTCCGTCTTGTAAATAAAAAACACGTGTGCCGTTTACAACAGATAAACAGTTATTTATTACTTCTAGATGTATATTGTTCAAACTTAAAAAAAATGTTATAAAAAAATTATAGTCTTAAGTTATAATTGTAGTGTTTTTATTATAACTAAGTATCACGTACTAGCTGCTGCGTTATTAACTTTTTTTTTCCCCTACCTATTCTGATAGCCTTGAGAGGCTATTTCAGCTTCGCCCTAACATGTAGGTGAGCTCACGGGGCTCAAACCGGAGTGTTGCTAACACTGGCTCTAGCAAGAGCAGTGCTTAACAGAATCTACCACCGGATTGGAAACGCGACCTACTGGGAAGATCCGGCGAGAAACTCAGTGGGCTGTGTCTATGGGTTAATTCACTCGTCAAGCCCTTCGTCGCAAGCGACGCGGCGACGAGTTCGACGATTACGGTGACCGGAATTAACGATGTTAAGAGATGAAACGCTATGAATTTTGTTCACGTGTTGAATAAAATGTAATGTGCACTTTTTTTAAACAAAACAAAAAAATTAGTTAACATGCAACCAGGTGCATTCTTATGATAAGACTACAGTAAATTTGTTAAAGGTAAAATTATATTCAATTTATATATTTGTGTGTTCCCCTTCAAGATGGAAACATCTGGCGGTTCGGAGAGTTCCGGCGGTGACGACTCGGATGTTAGACGGTCTCGTCGCGGACACGTTCTAGCTGAACTAATGCAGACCGAGAAAGTATACGTGCAAGAACTCGGATCTATACTCTCTGTAAGTAGTCTTTCTGTAAGTAGTCTCTCTGTAAGTAGTCTCTCTGTAAATAGTCTCTCTGTAAGTAGTCTCTTTGTAAATATGAATAAAGACTGAAATCGGAAAAATAAATTTAACATTCTTTTTTTTGTTTTTAATTAAACTAAATGAGTTTAGAATGTAATAAAATTTTATAATCGAAAATTTTCGAATCACATTAGGGCACAAAACCATAAACAAAAAAACACGTGCGTTGCACCGCATTGAATCCGACAGACGCTTTCACTAACCACTAATGTATTCCGTTTAGAAAGTGAAATTGGTCATAGGGTACTACTGAAACAGACAGTGTTTCATGCTCGTAATTTGCTTAAAATGATAACATTGATCCGAATCGAAATTTAATAAAGCTTATGATGCGTATATAGGTATGTACGCATCGTCGTTACGCTAGATCGGTTGCAATGTCTATGTACCCTCGCCGCGCTCTAAAACCCAAACGTGCCACTACCATATTTCTGTTGCGTGTTCGAGTTACTGGTCACCGTCCCGATAGCAGTGAGCAATAACGACTTAAACTGACAGTTTTATATCGCTGCACCTATCTAGTGCGACGCATGTATCGTGATCGAAATGCGATGCGCTCCCGAGCGGAACAAGAAGCTCGCGGTTCGCTTCACGGCCGCACGCCATCCCAGTCAATCGGCTGCTATCCGTGCTTCACCACACTCTGCACCATGAAACACGGGAAATACGACCTGCACAAGTCTTCGCTCAATCTCAGCGTGGGAACGTCCTACTCGTGGTACTACAAAAAAAATGAAAACCCAACAACGCGGAAGAAGTCACGCCTCAGAAGGTCCGCTTCCGATTCGACGCTGTTCAGTGATTACGCTAATCAGTTGACGTTGTTTGAGAACGAGATGAATCGTAACAAGTGCAAGAAGACTGCCAGTGACGTGACAAAGAATACGCGAATTAAATTCAATCCACGTAACATAAAACCGGTACGAATGGAACCGTTTACGGGAAATTTCTTTTACGGTATGCCGTTACCGGGATACGAGAATTCGGAGAAGACTGAGGAGAAAATAATCTATTTACCGGATTCCGATATCGTGACCGCCTCTGAGGACACCGCGGCGGAGTCCTTAACGACAGCGGCGACCGTGGTTGACATTCCGGAATACGTAAAGAATCCAATTTACGGTTGTAATGAAGAAGACGTACACATTTCAACGCCAGATTACTCAACGGATACGTCGTTCTCTAAGGATTCGCAATTGAAATCGACCAGTTGCACGGAGTTACGAGATGCAATGACCAATGGTAAACCCGAAGATGTTCTGTCAAAGATCCTTCACGATTACAAGAAAATAATCAAAGAATGGAACTTTACGATCCAAGACCATTGTGGTCATGGGTGTAGTGGTGAATCATCAAGTAACAAAAGTACTAGCGACTTACAAAGCTTACATTCAACTGTTTCGTGTGGTATTCCTGACAAATGCTTGAAATATCTGACTGATAACCATTATACGCATGCATATGATACCAGGAGTAACAGAAGAAACCACAAAAGTACATTACAAAGGAAGACGCAGAGCCTAAGCCGAAACCAAACCTTTGGGAACTGCACAACAACGCTAGATAACTTCAAGAAGAAAACTATATATTGGAAAGTTGATAAAACTTCGGGATCGGAATACGACTGTTTACAAGCGATATACAAGGATTATGACCGAAGGTTGGAACAGTGGTGTGAAACTATCAGCCAGTGCTCATCCTTGATAAATTCGGTAAATCATTCTTGCTTGTCGAGACATTTACTGTAAAAATTATTAGCAATTAATTAATTAGTCTTCGATGGACGTTGTTATATTTCAAAAAGTAATGGCTGTTAACGATTGCAAATTCTTAAATGTTATCAAAATCAAACTTCTTAATTAATTAATATACATAATAAACAACTTCAAGCTGCATTTACAGTTTAATTTCGCGTTCTTTACTGCCATTACATATTATTATTATATGTGTATAATATACTATTGTCCGTAGTATTATTTCCTATGTTTCGGACGTTTTTTAACCTTTGTGATCAATGTCGACTGAAAAATAGTTTTAGTAATTAAACGATTTAATTTCAAAAAACGAAACCTCAATTAAAAAGTTCGATTTAATTGCAGGGGTATAAAGAAGAAATCGAGAAGCCAGAGAACCAGCATCTCCTGCCGCCGACGCTGGTCGGACAGGCGGATGTGTTGTTCGGTAATCTGCACGAACTCTTCACATTCCACCAGGATGTCTTCCTCAAGGACCTGGAGCGATGCATTTCCGCCACAGAACTCGTCGCTTTGTGTTTTGTTGAGAAGGTAAGCAAATGAACAACAATATTCAGAACTAATTCCTTAAATTGCCTAACGAATATAACGCTCGGCTCGGCTGACTCGGTGGAGCAGTAGTTAGCGCACATAACTGTTACACCAAGGGTCGTGGGTTCGATCCCCACATCGGGCAAACATTCGTGTGATGAACAGGTCTGTTTGCTCTATGTCTGTTTATTATCTATATGTGTATATCGACGCTTGAAAGGCAAACGTGACTAAGCGACAATGCGTGAACTTTACAGTAGACCAATTTAAAGTTGAAATACCTGAAAAAAAAAAAAATTTAACGAATCTAGCTGTAGGATTGAAATAATTTTAATAGACCTAGAAATATTTTTTTTTGCGTATCGAATATGGTTATTGCCTGTCATTTATGTACAAAGCAGTTATTGTCGCTTAGTCACGTTTGCCTTTCAAGCGTCGATATATTTAAAAGTGTATTGGTCGTTCTGTGGCACCCATAATACAGGGAATCCTTATTTGAGGTTGGATGAACGTATATATTCGTACCGAGTCCCATGATTTTTGTAACACGAAAGACTTCCACGGTGATCGAATAGGACGTACTTTGAATCAGCATAAACATTAACAGTGCTTATTTCTGCGACCAAGCATTCGTGGGTTGCAAGGTTTGAAGGTTTGAAGGTTACGAATAAACGATTGAGAATTGGATCTTAATGTTTCATGGAGAGTAGTGTTATTCAATATGTCTTTTGTCGTTTCCATAAACTTATTCATACAACTATTTTTACGTACTCAACAAAAATAAGATTACAGTCATTGCTTGCTTGATAAATTTTAGTCATACCCAGTATCTTTGTAGAAGATTTTGTATTCCGTGTTTTAGTATACTTGTACTTGCATGTACATCTGGTATCCGCAACGCAATAAAAAATCCTAACTTAGGGCCATTGAATAAGGATTTTTTTTTCAATTATGTAAGTAAATAAAATAATTTAATTACTAAAATTAATGTTCATAAACTTTTTTTATTTCTTTTTGTACCCAACACCAAGTGTTATTTGCCACTTGTAGGTACGTGACTCGTGTGATTTGTTAGTAGGAGAAAATTATTAGGCGTATCGAACGTACCAATGTTTAATATATTCTATGCATGTATTATAGTAGGTACTAAGAAATATTATATATAATATATACTGTAAAAGCTGAGACCTTAGAACTCATATTTCAATGTAGGTGGTGGCATTTACGCTGTCGTCGTCGTCTACAAACCTAAGCAAAAAAAAAATACTATAAACTCAGGCCTTAAGGTAAAGTACCTAAGGTAAGATTAGGTAGGGAAAAAAAACAACAAAGAAAAAAAATAAAAAAAAATAATTAATGTTTTTTTTTTATATTCGCGTACAGAGGGAGACCTTCTTCAGACTGTACAGCTACTACTGTCAGAACATCCCTAGATCGGAGAGGTTGCGGGAGACGTTAGTGGATACGCATCTGTTCCTCCAGGCGTGTCAGCTGCGGCTCGGACACAAGCTGCCGCTGGCTGCGTACCTCCTGAAGCCGGTGCAGAGGATCACTAAATACCAGCTGCTGCTAAAGGTTCGTATATTGACGATAAAACTCGACATTCAGGGGCAAACGTTAGGATGCAATATAATTGTTAAGAGTTACGTCAAGAAATCATTATTGTTAACACTGATAAGAATTTTATTCATGAATCATCCGGTCACCGTCCTCGCCGAAACCGTCGCTTGCGACTAAGGGCTCGACCAGTAAATTAACCCATAGACACAGCCCACTGAGTTTCTCGCCGGATCTTCTCAGTGGGTCGCGTTTCCTATCCGGTGGTAGACTCTGCGAAGCACTGCTCTTGCTAGGGTCAGTGTTAGCAACATTCCCGACTGGAGCCTCGTGAGTCGACCTACACGTCAAGGAGAAGCTTAAATTGTCTCTCAAGGCTATCAGCATAGATAGGAGAAAAAAAAAAGAATCATATCAAACATTTTAATTAATTTAATGGAAGACCTCTCAATATGTTCACAATGATATCCAGAAGTTACGTGCTTCCTAAATTCCTGCATGAGAATGTTATTCATTCTTCTTCTGCCTCTGACATTGCTGCGGTCCAGGAGCGGCGGTGCCTACTTACCGTCAGGTAGACCGTATGCCCGTGGACCTATGACGGCTAGAAATAAAGTGGTATTGTTGTTTCAGGATTTACTCCGGTACAGCGAGTGTGGATCAATGACGACTGGCCTCCAGCAGGCCTTGGACTGCATGCTCGTCGTATTGAAATGCGTGAATGACTCCATGCACCAGATAGCCATAACCGGAGTCCCTGTGAGTGTTCAAGTATAGAAGTGTATTTTTTTTTAACGTTTATGTATTTTGAGGAACATAGTTCGAACTAAAATGCTACGTAAAGGTCGCGATTTTTAGTACTGAGGAACACGATGCAAGAAGGAGGTATTTTTAAAGTAAATTAAAAGTCAACAATGAGTAGTATGAGTACCTATGTCTCACTTTCGATTTCGCAATATGATAAAAATATTAATAAAATGTATATTGCCGACTACACACACACGCACACACACGCACGCGCGCACACACACACACACACGCGCGCGCGCACTAACACACACACACGCACGCACGCACACACGCGTGCACGCACAAACACTNCGCACACACACACACACACACACACACACACACACACACACACACACACACACACACACACACACACACACACACACACACACACACACACACACACACACGCATAGCATCTAGCAATTTCATGTGCAGCGATTTGCAATTTAAATATTGTGAAGCACGTAAGATATCTTTGTGCTTTTTTTGTTAACTCTTACTATTGTTTTAAAAATTTCTACAAAGCTAGCCGCCCCTTTCGTCACTTTTAGAGAACGCGTGATAAAAAATATCTAATCTATTAAATGAGATTTTTTTCCAAATATGAAACTTCACCTTCAACTTCATGTGCAATATCTTCTTTTGCTAGAGCTAGTGTTAGCCACACTCCCAGTTTGAACCCCGTGAGCTCACGTATACGTCAAGGAGAAGCCGAAATAGCCTCTCAAGGCTATCTATCAGCATAGGTAGGGAAGAAAAAAAGTGGGAACAAATTTTTGTACCAACTACAAATTATGACATCAATATTCAATTACTAGCTGAACCTCCAGACTTCGTAGTGCCTCAATTGAGAAATAAAATACCTCAACTTTTGTATAAACTTAAAACAAACAAAACGAATCCATCCGACGGGGGACACATCAAAAGGAAAACAAAATGGTTATTTTTATTTAATTCCAAGTATTTTCATATTTATCTACCTTTTAAACCTTCTCTGGACTTCCGCAAATAATTCAAGACCAAAATTAACCAAATCGGTCGAGCCGTTCTCGAGTTTTAGCGAGACTAACGAACAGCAATAATTTTTTTATATATATTCAATTATATAATTTTGTGACCTTCCAGGTGGACTTGAGTCAACAGGGCGAACTCCTGATGCAGGGTTCGTTCCTCGTGGTATCGGAGAACAAGCGCGACCTCCGCCTCAGGATACGGCCCCGGCGACGTCACATCTTCCTCTACGAGAAGGCCATGCTGTTCTGCAAGCCTGCCACAAAGAACAGCCATAATAAAGCCACTTACCACTTCAAACACGATCTGCTGGTAACACTTATGCATCTGTCTTCACTAATGAAATTACATTCTAGATATCTATGACGTGTCTGTCACCTACATATTGACTTAAATAGGCCTTGGCCTCGGCATTACATCACTGCATATAGTAGTAGTTGTGATGTATGAAACATTCCTTATATCGTCGTTGTCAAACCAAAATCTGCTATGTGCCCTTTTTGTGATTTTTACTTTTTGACCTTTCCGTATAGTTCACAGCCCTATCTACCGTATAAAAAAAAAGTGTCTATTATAGATTTAATATTTATCTATAGCTTTCATTTGATATAGTTCTTAAAAATTCACTTTCATATAAAATTTTACACGAAAATGTTTTTACTCGTTAAATATTCAAAATATACTTTTTGCACATAGCAGATTTTGGTTTGACAGTGACGATATTCTATGACAACTTACTTAATATAAACATAATAATATATAAACTAAGAGTCTATCAAATATAGGGAAGTATTATTCGGACTCTCGTTGGTTTCGTTTCAAATATATACCTCCGGCGCAACACCCTATATGGCGACCCTGCCGACGAAGTCATCTTGCGCGTCGCGAATTTAAGTTTTTTTTTTTTTATGTGATAATGAATACAGTGCAACTTTATTGTTTTGTCATATCACTCGTACATAAGACAGTAATAGGAGTCATAGGGTACCCCGTTGGTACCTACAGTCCTCTTGCGCTTGTCCTTAACATTCACTGCATATTGGCCTTACAATATTGATAATTCATTATGTAAACTTCTAGACAATGTGAGTCAATAACTTTTTTATTGCGTAGATGGGTGGACGAGCTCACAGCCCACCTGGTTACTGAAGCCCATAGACATCTACAACGTAAATGCGCCACCCACCCCGAGATATAAGTTCTAAGGTCTCAGTATAGTTACAACGGCTGCCCCGCCTTTCAAACCAAAACGCATTACTGCTTCACGGCAGAAATAGGCAAAGTGGTGGTACCTACCCGTGCAGACTCACAAGAAGTCCTACCAACAGTAATTACGCAAATTTTAATTTTGCTGGTTTGATGTTTATTACACGACGCAATTCCTTCACCATGTAAGTCGATCGTAAACATTTGTAGAGTACGTATTTCATTAGAAAAATTGGTACCCGCCTGCGGCATTCGAACACCGGTGCATCGCTCAACACGGATGCACTGGACGTCTTATCCCTTAAGCCACGATGACTTCTAGACTAATATTAAAACCAGACGATAATTTCCTTGCAGATGTCACAAATAGGGCTTACGGAATCCGTTAAGGGCGACCTCCGCAAGTTCGAGGTGTGGCGCCAGGGCAGGTGTGAGGTGCACACGATCACGGCGCCCACGGTCGAGGTGAAGCGCGCCTGGGTCGAGCGGATCAAACGGGTGCTGCTCGACCAGCTGAAGGAACTCAAGGGCGAGCGAGTTCGACAGTACGGACTGCAGCATCACAGGTACTGTATGCGCGCGAATTTATGTCCATCGGGGCCAGAGGCGACGCGTGGGAGACAGCTCGCTCCACCTTCGCCCGCCTCCCCGCCCCCCCGTCGAGTGTTGTCCTTGACGGCTGTGACGCGCGCTTATCGATATCGAAAATTTACGCTAACGCTATTGTGTTATTTAACCATAACTACTCCGCTTCCAACAAGTTCAGATAGAAAGAAACCTACTGAAAAAAGATACATACTGATTCCGACTCTGCTCTGTCGGTTGTCTTCTCATTTGATAGTGATTGAATTGGAATTTAAAAAATATTTTTCTCTATTAGAAATAAACAAGTAATTACTTATCACATTTATTTTCTTTCATAAATTGCAAAATGTCCTTAAGTTATATTAAACCAAATTGACAGCTGTTGACTAAATCGGTAGTTATTATCAACATTACTATAATTAACTAGGTCCAGCACTACAGCATTCCTCAGGCTGGACATGTCCTCGCGCGCCTACTGTAGTTAGATCTAGTTGAAATAGTTTAATATTTCGGTCGTATTAATGATATTGCATCTAAAGCTTTCCCAGGGAATACGGGAGATCGTTGACCTTGTGCATCAGCTGATTCATTAATGTGTACATTTCCTATTTTAACAGTAATCGTTTTTAATATATGTATAAATATTTTAGGACATGTCTGTCTATTTGTATGTTCAAACAATAGGCAAAAACCCCTAAATCGTTTTTGTTCCCCTTTTTAAACTATAAATATGGTTTTCAGTTGTTTGTTTCTAGTTTTGGTTATATTTAGATACTCCGACTTACTGTACTTGTGACGTCTGATATCATTCCTCTTGATTCCAGAACACTAATCCAGACGAGCTCGTGGGAGGTGTCGGGCGCGCAGCCCCGCCCCCAACCCCCCGCCGCGCCCCGCACCGGCTCGTGCGACGCGCACGACGAGCCCTGCTGGTCCACGGACCCCTCCGACGACGACGACGACGACGTCGAACACGCACCGGTAAGGGACACCTACACACTAAACTATTTGACATTAAATTAAATCAACAGTCCCTAAAAGTTCTAGACAAAGGGCTCATTGATTGATTGATTCATTGATTGATCTGACGATAAACGGTAATAGGAATTTTTCAGAGACTTCATTTCGTAACATTGTTTTATGTCTAACAACTTTTTTTTTTGTTAGTGGTAAAATATAAGGTAGCGCATAATTGGAAAATCGCGCTACTTCTCTCGCACGCCCAAATCTTTAAGCTACTCACGAAATATTTGTGGAATACGAATATTGTGAATTAATAAAATATTGAACGGTTTTTTTTTCGATTTTAGTTTTGGAACATACCTTTTTTTATACCCAAACTACAAGTCAACTTTTCTATTTAATGAATGAGTTAGATAAAGAAATAAGGACAGAATAGGGGCTGAGAAAGTAGTAATTTCCGATATCTAGTGACCAAAATATATTTTCCGTCATAGATTTTAACAGTGACTGTAACATAATAAACAGGCAAATACAAAACCTTTTTTATAACTCTATATATCTTTCAACCATGTTTTTTTTTCTTAATTTCTAAAGTGACTAGTTTCCCTCAGTTTCGGTCATAATATCACATAGATAGATAGATTTAACTGAAATATTTAACGCGGCTATGATCATTAGTGCCTAAAAATTGAAAGAGAATGTCGTCTTTTAAATGATTTACGTATGTTTCCTATAATATAATATAAAGACCAAGTTCTAAAACTAAGATCATTTTTATTCTACACACTTGGTTATGTTTCGCGGGATTTTTTTTTAATTGAGACAATTTGAATTAATTTGAACGAAAAATGCTCTTCGCAAAACTTAGCTGCCTCCGGTTTTTATTGTGACAAATAGAATACAAAAAAAAAATGACACATTAAAGTATCTGTTAAAATCCTTTGATCTAAGAAGACATCGGGGAATTGATAAATTCCTTGAATAAAAGTGCATTTTAAAATACTTATTGGGCAACACTGTAAATAGATAATGCCTGACAATACAATCACTTTGAGTCAAATAATGTTCTTTTTTTTTAAATTTATTAACTGACTTTTAAATCAAAGTAATTATTACTAATAAGTTGATCAGCAGGGGATCGGAATAGTGGCGAAGAAATTGTGTACATTTGTATAATTCAATGTTTAAGTACATTTTATTACTAAATATTAAATCTTGAATTTTAAAAATCTTAAATTAAAAAATAACTATAGTTTCAATTAATACAAATTAAAAGAATATTTTAATCAATTTTAACTTTAAAACATACAACACGTATTATATGTAGATGTACACTTTCTTCTATAGAGATGGGATAAAAAAAAATTGTTCTAATCTAATAATCATTATTAACAAGCTAAATTTATTGGTAATCGTCAATCACATTTGTTTGTTTGTGTACGTCTTAAACCGTTAATTACTGTGGATATAATGGGATTTTCATAGTGTATTTAAATGTTGTGCCAAAAGTCTTCATGTGTGTTCAGATTACTAACATAGTAGAGTAAGTAATCCGCTTCCAAAGGGAGTGGGGTAGCTTTGCTAAATACCCCATTTAACGCTCTGTAATTTTGGATTGCAGTGATGAGTGAAGTGAGTTCAAATATATGTAAGTGTACAGTGTATTTTATAGGAATGCCAAACGACTTATCACGGATAGCGCATGATGAGGCTGACAACCCTGGAACACGATCTTCTTCCACAAGGCCAGGGCCAGACTTCTCTGTTTTAAAAGAATTAAGTAAATAAAAGAACTGGCCCTGTTTATGCTTCACTATCCCGGCTAAAGCTAATTTTATCCTAAAAGTACATTAATCCGTTAGAAAAATACAAGATATCTACCACAACTTTCTTGAAGTTTTACACTATTACCCCGAAACAGTTAAGATTCACGCTGATGCAGCTTAATAATTTGGTTTAGCCCGGCCATCCATCATCGCTTTTTTTTTTGGTTCTAAAGAATGAATTAGCAACACAAACATAGATGTTTATTTAGTTTTGCACATACCATATTGCACCGCAATAACTCAAAGTTGAGGTGTAATTTCGAATCGACAGCCGCCATCTTGACGTAGCTATTTCTACAAAATGGCGTCTTGCTGTATGTTGTGTTGTTCAACAGGTGACGGAGGCCGTCGGTCTCAACGGTACCATCCACAGAGTGGTACAGTTCTTTTCGGTATCGGGCTCTGCGCAAGCCACCTCCACGTTTTACGTATCCCAATACTGAAAGTTAAATACCTTTACGCGAAGTAGAGGTCTTGTATATAATGAAACAGACTGAGTTTATGTCCAAAGCTTAGTGCGGTAACCAAAGAGAACGTGGATATTTCGGTTCTATTCGCTGAACATTAACTATCGTGTAAGTTTATGTTTTGTTATGTCTCATTGTCAGTGTGCTTTGATTATTTTATGTTGAGTAATGCGCTTGCNATACTGAAAGTTAAATACCTTTACGCGAAGTAGAGGTCTTGTATATAATGAAACAGACTGAGTTTATGTCCAAAGCTTAGTGCGGTAACCAAAGAGAACGTGGATATTTCGGTTCTATTCGCTGAACATTAACTATCGTGTAAGTTTATGTTTTGTTATGTCTCATTGTCAGTGTGCTTTGATTATTTTATGTTGAGTAATGCGCTTGCTTCGTGTATTTTAAACAAAATCACAGTCAGTATTATTATTTTCCCAACTGTCGTTGTCTGTGAACATACAAACTAGGTACTAAGTATGTTTAATTATAATACGTATTATTAAATAATATATATTTATGATACATTGAAAGATTTTTTGTGAAGCATCAAGACGTCTGTGGTACTTACTATAAACTATGAAGAATCTTCTCACGGTATTAGTTACACAAACCTGATACATTGTCAGGCAACACTGCAGCTTGCATCATTCACTGAGCACCGCTTACGACGTGCTGTCGCATCTAATTGTTTTACTCTGTGTTTCGTCGATATACTGCCCAATAAATCTTCACAACAAATAAATTTCTTAATAATTTTATCTAGTCTACTTATTTGTATTGTATATATTATCCTTATGAAATTGTGTAATAAAATCTCAATTTTACTAAAGCTACATATATGTAAAGTATTTTTTAAACACAAACCTTTTGTTTATTATATTACCTGTATTAAATATGTTTTATATAAATTTATTTATAAGATATAAATTATATGATTTATACACTCCAAGAACCTTGTACACAATACGTGTTTTAAACGAATTTCAACTAAGGGCTCAAAACTAACGTGCATGTTGACTAATTATAAATACTAATAATTGTACTTCAACTTCTGAAACTGCATGTACTGTGTGTGAAACTAAAATGCTAGAATTGATGGTAGCACTTTATGAAAAGTATTCAGATTATTTTAATCTGGTTTAACATATGTGCGAACAGACTGTTTTAGGTAATTGTCTGTGGTGATAAAAAACCAAAAGTTCTGCCATCTGTTATTGTTTATGGGAATATATAATACTGCGATAAAATTGGATCTTATAACCAATTTATTCTACTGTAAATAGCAGGTAAATTGGCTTTAAGATCAATAAAAGATAACTAATATTGAATTTTTCCTCTCACGAATTTGCGTGAAAAGTATAAGTTAAATATGTAATCTTAATTTCAAAAGAGCAGTGTTGTACAATTTCCATAAATTTTACTAAAACGTTATGCATGTATTTGAGTAAGTAAAACCTCTATTGTGTTGAAATAATTTTGAGATAACTTACCGTAAAAAAATGCGACATGATAATACTAAGGCTCTAAAATGGCATTAACAGACCCGAATTTAGTAACGATAATTTCACTTTCAAATACCTGAATGTATAGTTAATTTCAACAACAGAAAATTATTGTTTTGTTGTGATTGAAATATATATATTAAGAGATGCGTACAATTGTAAAGGGAGTATTTAAAACATTAAAACAGTGTCGTATAATGTGTTGGATTGTTTAGGCGGTGGGATGTGGACTGGTGGCGCTGTCCGACTACACAGCCGTGGGACCGAGCGAAGTGTCGCTGCGAGAGGGACAACACGCTGAACTACTCAAAGTCGGCTGTGCCGGCTGGTGGTACGTGCGGCTTGCAGGTACTAAACGCATTCTATTTTTTCCTTGTTAAGCGACCAATAAATGACACATAACTGTTTTACAGCTGTTGATGCTTAGAATAGCCCACAGTCTACATGACTTTGTTTTTTTTTTTGTATTGCTTGGAACCCATCCACGGCGAAAGAACAGCATCGTGTAATAAAAATCAAACCCGCAAAATGATAATTTGCGCGTAATTACTGGTGGTAGGACCTCTTGTGAGCCCGCGCGGGTAGGTACCACCAACCTGTCTATTTCTGCCGTGAAGCAGTCATGCGTTTCGGTTTGAAGGGTGAGGCAGCCGCTGTTACTATACTTGAGATCTTAGAACTTATATCCCAAGTTGGGTGGCGTATTTACGTCGTAGATGTCTATGGGCTCCTGTTACCACTTAATACCAGGTGGGCTTTGAGCTCGTCCACCCATCTAAGCTATAAAAAATATATGCAATAATTGTTGTGCTTGTGTACAGGCGGACAAGGCGAAGGCTGGGCTCCGGCAGCCTACCTCGACCAGCGCAAGACGTCGCGCTCCTCCAGCAGGTCGCACGACCGCCTTCATGAGCATTGAACCACCACACCTTGCGTTACCGACTACACTACCTGTCCTTGTTACTCTATAATAAGTACCAAAAATGTCACTGTCAAAAAAGACTAACCTAGGTATTTAATTGGTTTATAGCTGCTAACTATATGATATTGGTATTCATCTCTGCTTTCAGTATTACTTGAGATCTAAAATGTAATTCACCACCATTTAGTATGAAACTTATTTAGCAATATCCAATGTCTAGCGTTAATTTTGTAGGACAGTAGACGGTGTTGCCAGGATTTTTCGGTGAGATCAAGTTTTGCTCAAGCTTGTTCATCTCGAGCGACTACTTCTCAGTAGTGGCGGGAGATTAGTTACTCCCTAGAATTTCCTGGTTATGCCCGAATCACAATGAGACTTGTTTTCCCGACGTAGTCCCATCCCACTTGTTAATGTTTATCGTCAAGCAATTTGTTAATGTGTGTAAATGTTGTTCTAAAAAAGCTTTATTGTAAACTAGTGTTTTAGCCCCTTTAGCCATAGTCGTTACGATTATCCAAAGTTGTGTTTTAATGGCGTCGCGTAGGACCGTGGGACCGGATCGGTCTCGTCATTTTTGTATATATCAAATCGACATTAAAATTAATTTTAGTTATTTATTTTGATGGCTTTCGGTGTTGTTTCGTGTAACGTCTCGATACTCCATGACAGATTATGTGAACGAGAATCGATTTCAAACATTTATAATTAATTATTAACGTCCCGTGTGATATTTTCGTGAGAATATCTATAATGTTATTGAATATAAAACGTTTTCAATACATCAATCCATTTTATAATTGTGTTTTTTACGTCCATGAAGTTTTTTTTTTTAATTCATAGTAGTAAGTAGTACGAGACATTGAGTTTGTATGGTGCCTCGATAATTGTCTTTTAATATTGTAGCAAAGCCTGTGGTAGCAAGTAATCATTTAATCATTTCATATCATACGTTTTTGTCAATATTGCTTTATTAATCGTTAAAATTGTTCGTTTATTGTTTAAAAATTAAAAAGCTATAAGCATGATTTTTACTTTCGAATAACAATATCTTATCTGTGATGCATTTGTACGTACGATGTCTGATGTAATTGACCTTGAATTCTCATATCTCATTATTAATTATTATTTAAATCCACGATTGTGCATGACTTTAGCTATATCTATGTTCATACACGTAGTGACATGTTTGTTTATCAGAAATTAGTTTTAAAATGTGTAGATTGAAACAACATAAAATACACAGAATTTGTTCAATTACTTTGTTTCTATTTTATTTTATTACCACATTCTAGGTTCATATTATTTATATCATTTTATTTTATTACCATATTTTTTACTGGTGGTAGGACCTCTTGTGAGTCCGCGCGGGTAGGTACCACCACCCTGCCTATTTCTGCCGTGAAGCAGTAATGCGTTTCGGTCTGAAGGGTAAGGCAGCCGTTGTAACTATACTGAGATCCAGAACTTATATCTCAAGGTGGGTGGCGCATTTACGTTGTAGATGTCTATGGGTTCTGGTAACCTATTAACATCAGCTCGTTCACCCATCTAAGCAATAAAAAAAAAACATGTGTTCTCTCAGATCCCTGTAATGTCATTTTCATCTTTTACTTTTGGTTTTGCACATTTTAACAAAAACACATTTCTCTGAACTGTAGGTAGTTACTCCCTTTTTGATGTTTTGGTTGCTGTCATTTTTTTAATATTATCCAATACCACAAGAAAACCATAAACCAACCTTTTTAAAATTTTAAGCGGCTGTGAATGTTTACCGGTAATACCTAAATTTTGTAAAATTTTTAATCCCCCTTGTCGAAAGTTTACTCTTTACAATATTGAAGGCTATTTTAGACTAATCGATTTTTGTATTCATTTTTTCTGATAGTGTACTTTGGATATGAATCTGATGATTACCTACGTATCTGTAAATTAGGTGTTGAATGCATGGGCTTCGCGCCACAGACGTATGCAATATGTGTCCGTAACGCCTAAACCTAATGTAACTATGTTGTGATTGAACCTGAAAAAGTACAATGGCTAAGGTAGTTAAAAAAAAGCCAAGTGCAATTAAAACAAAAAAATACCCTGGTAATACATAAAATAGATCGAAATTTTATAAAAATTCGTAATTAGGCATAAATTTTGTAGCTTTTACGGAACTATATAGTATTCCACTTTTCGAATAAACTTTGCAATACGGTAGTTAATGTAGAACTTGTCTTCATTCAAGTCTATATCGATATTTTTATCGGACGAAGAAACATTGAGCGCATTATATTCAAATTCCTGTTCTAATTAAAACGTGCCTTAAGATCCAACACAAGGCGTTTTACACCGATATTTACATACAAGACCCATGATTATAACATGCGCTTGATATTCTAGAACGGATTGAATAAGCAGCAGAATAATGGCACTGCTTGTATTGTAGTAGTCATTTACTTGCTTAGAGTGAAGTAGTCACTAATAATACTTAATATTAGTATTAAAATAAGATGTTTGTTCTAACCATTAAGGTATATTTTGTCCAAAATAATATCAAATGGCACGGTTTAGCGTCGATTAATATTCTGCAAGAATGAGTGGCGTTTACCCAGAGAATTTAAAATATGATAGTCCGTTCGGCTATTTGTTACAAAGTACATAAAGGTATTTATGCGTACCCAGTTTCTGAGTATCTCGAACTAATAAGTACCTTAACCTCTCTCCCAATTCAAATTCCCTCCTAATTCCTATCTTGATTAGGTGCCGGTGAGGCGTGTGGTATGCCCGCTCACTTTGGTAGGTACACTTGAGGCCGTCAAAGTGACCTAACTCACAATTCATGTTCGTGTTTATGTATTGCAATTTATTTAATAGGTACATAATAAATGTTGATGCAAATCGGCTTATCCCTAGTTTCACACAGATAACAGATGCCTTTGTAAACATTATTTTTGCGTGTATTTTTTTTGCCGGCGAATTATTGTAAAAGTAAATTCGTACCTCAATATCTCCATAATAACCATGATAGGCTAAGGCCACTTTTGCGCTGACGGCCTCATTTGGTCCTGGATACATTTGCCGCGAATCAATCATGCATTCCGATTTCAAAAGTAGACTATTTTTCATTTCCCGAGAAGGAATGTCGCAGCTTGGTTACACCAACGCTAAGATGTAAGTACCTACTACGACTAGGTACATACGAGCGACTGCACCTGGTTATTTATATGTGGTATCCATCCACAATCAGAAACTAAGCCATGGCTTTATGATTCGCTGTATCCTCAGAAAACAACGCTAAGATTTTATAATGTTGTAAGTAGTTTATACATTTTATATTTACTAGCGTTACGACCCGTTTGATAATTTAAATACCGAAGTCTATAAAATGTCTACTGACACTTTGTTGACGTAAAATCGAAGACCCCATTGCATTGGATAATTGGCTATCTCAAACAACCCAATCGGAATACATGACTGTTACGTGGCAAAAAACAACCCGTGGGCTCACAATTTACGTAAAATTTATTCTTGAACAAATGTTCGTACAACACACAAAATTGGTTCTTGTTCCGACTTGGAGTCACTGCTAGTCGCATGACTCGATAAGAATATACCGAACTTTTAATTTAATCTCTTGGGTCAATATTTTTAATGTTCAACAATGCAGCGTCATGTACTCGGAGTATATCTGACAAATCCATAAATGTATGACAGTTAATGAATGTGTAAACCGCCTTCCTTCGAGCTTATAAAACTACTTATCAAAATGTATCGCAAACAAAATCATGTTAATGGAAAAATCTAAATAAAAAACTGAAATAAAGGTTGTTAATTGATTTTTCAAATTTTTTTGTTGCTCCAATTATCGAATTGTCAATAATATCATTAGTTTTCTCTTGAGATTCTTTCCGATCATGGAGGTCCCATTATTTTCAAACAAAAAAGCACAAAGTTTCGTATACTTGCTTTCTTTAATAATATAATGCGAACGCATGTCAGCATTTTATGATTTTTTACTCGTAAGGGTCAATTAAGTATGTGTTAAAAATTAATATTTCTTTGTATGCTAAGCTGCTGGCAGAATGCTTCTATTCCTAAGGCATTTAGTAGGCAGCGGCTTTGCTCTGCTCCTGGCACTGCTGACGGCCATGGGCGACGGTAACAACTCACCATCAGATGGGCCGTATACTCCTCTGCCTACAAGAGCAATAAAAAATAAATAAGTAAATAAAAGTCATTCATCCGATTTTCATGAAACTTAGTATAGTTGGCGCTCCGATATACTGGAAGAATCCGCACACACAATCCACTGAGTTTCTCGCCGGATCTTCTCAGTGGGTCGCGACTACGATCCAGTAGTCGATTCTGCGAAGTGCAGCTCTTGCTAAGGCCCTTGCGCTCGCCTCAGGTTCAGTGAAGCTACTCTAAGTATAACCCTTCGCGAATACTAGCAGTAGGTAAGCATAATAGATTTTTTGAAGAATTGAGTACTATATAATATATACTAGCTACAACCCAGGTTTTTTTATTGCTTATGTCGATAGACGAGCTCACAGCCCACCTGGTGTTAAGTGGTTACCGAAGCCCATAAACATCTACGATGTAGATGCCGCCATCGACCTTGAGCCATGAGTTCTCAGGTCTCAGTATAGTATAGTAACGGCTGCCAACCCGAAACGTATTACTGCTTCACGTTTGAAATAGGAAGGACGGTGGTACCTACCCGTGCGGACTCAGAATAAGTCCTACCACCTGTAATTACGCAAATTATAATTTTGCTGGTTTGATTTTTATTACACGATGTAATTCCTTCACCGTGGAAGCCAATCGTTAACATTTGTTGAGTACGTATTTCATTAGAAAAATTGGTACCCGCCTGCGGGATTCGAACACCGCTCCATCGCTAGATAAGAATGCACCGGACGTCTTATCTTTTAGGCCACGACGAACTTCAAGTTTTGGAACGTTGACCTACACGACGACCTGGGCCTCGATTCAATTCGGAAATATATGAAGTCAGCGTCGGAACGATACTTCGATAAGGCTATGCGTCATGATAATCGCCTTATCGTTGCCGCCGCTGACTACTCCCCGAATCCTGATCATGCAGGAGCCAGTCACCGTCGACGCCATAGACACGTCCTTACGGATCCATCAGATCCAATAACCTTTGCATTAGATGCCTTCAGCTCTAATACTAGGGGCAGGCNAGACGTCGTCAGCGGCTTTCGATGCATCGACGCGCCAATGTAGACCTTTCCTCATGTAATAGTCTACTAAAGGAACCGTTTGAGCATGATATGTAGCTAAGCGTTTCTTCAGAGCCTCGACATTGTCGTCGGACCTTTTTATCAAAGCTTCTCCGGTGACATCGTCAGTCATTGGTTTCTTCGGCGGGTGGAACTCTTCGTGATAGCTACGACCACTAGGTGGGTGAATCAGTCTGCCCGTAATTCTCCTTACGAGCAGACTGTCCTCGATTCCGAACTCGATTACGGCGTCCAGTGCAGTCTTGCGCTTCGCCAATAGATCGTCCAACTGAAATTTTAAAATGTATTCAGTTGAAAATCTTTTTTTTTATTGCTTAGATGGGTGGACGAGCTCACAGACCACCTGGTGTTAAGTGGTTACTGGAGCCACAGACATCTACGACGTAAATGCGCCACCCACCTTGAGATATCAGTACTAAGGTCTCAGTATAGTTACAACGGCTGCCCCGCCCTTCAAACCGAAACGCATTACTGCTTCACGGCAGAAATAGGCAGGGTGGTGATACCTACCCGCGCAGACTCACAAGAGGTCCTACCACCAGTAAAAAACTGCTTTTGTTCATAAAAACAAATTAAAGAAGAATAGAGTGGTATTGTATAATGGGAATGATCTCAATGCCTGTTTGGTCTATCTATGTCAAAATGATACTATGGTGAATACCACCAGTGTTCTTAAAGCATTCAGTGTACCTAAATCAGAATATTATGTTTAACAGTTAACTCATCTTTCAAATTACAACGTTTAACAGCGTGGTGACAAAAAATACGCATTGGTTATGACTACCCGTCAGGGCCAAAAAAATCCGCCATATCATAAATAATTTGGAGGCTTGATTTATTACGCAATGTTATTTTTTTTCATTATGGAAGTCGAAGAAGATTTGTTAACACTTAATTAATACACTGTAATTTATAATTGATTTCTCCACTATTTAGTGGATGTTATTATACATATAAACCTTCCTCTTCAATCACTCCACACACTTAAAAACCGCATCAAAATCCGTTGCGTAGTTTTAAAGATTTAAGCATATATAAGGACAGATATAGGGACAGAGAAAGCGACTTTGTTTTATACTATGTAGTGATATTGTGGTAAGGCAAACGATTTCGTAACATAATCTGCCTTACTGGAGGACATGTGTGGATGGCCGAAAATGTTGATATGTCTAGTTAGTCGGTATAAAAATATCGTCAGAATACTATGCACTATAGCAAGTAGTAGTAGCTGAGAAGGTCATAGTTACGCAANTCGGGTCCCCCTCATATGTCGGTCTGGGGACCGGCGAGGGGAACCTAAGAAGACGTCGTGCAAGCTGCTCTGCACGCGTTTTACGCAAGAGCATCCGGGTGATGGAAGGCCGGCTATCCTCGACCCACGCTGGTTCTGACCCAGCGGGGTATTCCGTAGGATAGCTCACTCTAACCGGCGCCATCTAGGCGGGCTCCGGATAGCCTGCCGACCGAGAGGGCTAGTGGTCGTGGCGCCGACGACCGCCAGTCCGGCGTCCCGAGGGGGAGGGTGATGGGAGAGATGTGCTCCGCACTAAGCACTTCACTTTCTCCCCTTTGCATTTTCATGAGTTCTGTCTCATGTGAGGTTTGGACGTTGGTTGTTGAGCGACAGGAGGTTTTAGTCGGAAGAAAAAAAAAAAGGCTTGAAAGGAGGCTTGATTTATTACGCAATGTTACTTTTTTTCATTATGGAAGTCGAAGAAGACTCGTTAACACTTAATTAATACACTGTAATTTATAATTGATTTCTCCACTATTTAGTGGATGTTATTATACATATAAACCTTCCTCTTCAATCACTCTATCTATTAAAAACCGCATCACAAGCCGTTGCGTAGTTTTAAAGATTTAAGCATATATAAGGACAGATATAGGGACAGAGAAAGCGACTTTATTTTATACTATGTAGTGATATTGTGGTAAGGCAAACGATTTCGTAACATAATCTGCCTTACTGGAGGACTTGTGTGGATGGCCGAAAATGTTGATATGTCTAGTTAGTCGGTATAAAAATATCGTCAGAATACTATGCACTATAGCAAGTAGTAGTAGCTGAGAAGGTCATAGTTACGCAAAGCATATATTCCAACTAATAGCAATAAGGCATAATTTAAGGCAGTACTTTGGTCTAGAAATGAGAAAAAATCTTTTTTTTTTTTTCATATTTTCAAAGTTTGAACCCTGAAGAATATTTACCTATAAGGATTTTTCAAGTGCGTGGGGAATGGTTTTGAGAATCGAATTACACAATAAACGGCAGATGTTGCAGGACGACTTGTGAGCTCTTTCTTTCCAGGAATTCTTTTGTACTCGACATAAACCTTTATTTAATCTATATAAACACCTTTATATTTCTTAAATATCTTTATACATATTATATATACCTGGAAATGTATAATTCGAAGGTCATAGTGTTGAAATTGTGTAGGTATCATTTACAATTCAAATTGTTAATTATTTAGCTGTTGCCACTTTTAACAAAGGTTTATTTTTATCGATTTAAAAAATTATGGAACTTATGGGCATCACCGTTGGTACTGAAGCTCATACATTTTCTGTCAGCCGTAAAGATGTTCGAATTGATCGCTCTGAACTGCGAACTTCTGCTGCTTCAACAGATGTTGAACAGCTCGGTTAGCAAAAAGAAACTTCGCAAGAAGAATTGCATATGAAGTCGAAGAAGGCCCAATGTATAAATCAAGGATCATAGATTAATCGAATGTTAGTATTAAATATTATTAACCGAGTTATTCTACTGGAATTGTTTCTCAAACATAAAACGAGTTTTTCATGAATCCCAGTTTTTTTGAAGTGGTTGTCATAAATCTGAATTTCTATCCCACCGATTCCTTTGAAATTTGGTAGAAATCTTCTTTTTATATCTCCCTATCGCGTTTGCCTTGGATTTTAAAAAATTTAAATTTTAAGTCCTTTTAAAAAATTCGAAAGGTTCAAAAAAGGGGTTAATTTTTTTTAGCTATGGTCTATGCGGTAGCTACATCTTTATTGATTGAGAATTTATGGTAAAATAGTTTTTCATTTTTTTTATCTTCGTTTTTTTTAATTATTAAATGACTGCAACACCTTTGGCATTGATTTTGCCAATGCCAAGTATACACAAAAATGACAGGTGCTTAGAGGAAAAAATCTTAGTTTTAAAAATGTCTAAAATTTAGGCTTCTAAACCAGAATACCGCCTTAAAAGGAAGTAAACAAAAACCAACACTGAAATCATTTCCCAAGAATATCTTACATAAAATCGTTAAAATCTGACATCTGACCAAATGATGACACACTAAAAACTGTAATTTAAAAAACTAAAAATCACTAACAATGAATACTTCTTCCTGGTCGACTGGTCGGCAACCTCGTCAACCAAAAAGCCAAATATAGATAACACAATTGAAATTTCTTCAGCCATTTATTAACATATTTTTAAAGCCTTGATAAACTGTTTACTGGTACTCTTATAAGGCAAGACAATAAGTAATATTCTGTGCCTGAACTAAAGATTCAACACAAGAGCCATGCCACATGCGGCACCTATAATACAGATTGCCGACCACTGTCCTAGTTAAATAAAACTAAAAAGGTAAAATTGATTTTTAAGTGTGGACAGTTTATTCTACAAAGCAAGTTATTAGGGTTATTATATATTTTAACCAATAATTTGGAAATTAAATGAAGTTCAAAACAATTAAGTTTGATTGTAGAAAATATAGTCCTTAATATGTTTACTGAATTTCAATATGTTCAATTTGTTATGAAAATTGAATATATTGATGTAAAATATATATAAAATGTTTTGAAATATTTTGGAATGGATTAAAATCATCATACACACAAAAAAATTATTAAAAGCTATTAAAAAAGCACACAAATCCTGTGCTAGGCTTTTTTACATTGGCTTTTAATCTGCCTCAAATTGCATTTTTATACTATCTACTAGCCATCAAACTAACAAGTTCTTTTGTTATATCCACTTATTGCCTTGATTTTTCTAGAAAGTGAAGAAAAGTATACCCGACTTTAAACACATACCTTCTCAGCCTGGGGTACAGTTCTAGGGAATCCATCAAGTAAGAAACCATTCTTGCACTCAGGTTGATCCAAGTTCTTGTCAATCATATCAACCACCATTTCATCGGAAACAAGTTTGCCCTCATCCATGACCTTCTTAAGGCGTCGTCCCAGGTCTGATCCCGATGAGACTTCAGCACGCAGCATGTCACCAGTGGATAGGTGACAAACACAATACTTTTCTTTCAGACGAGGAGCCTAATGATAATAAACAAGTTCTCATGTATTTCAAAAATTGAATAACTGGCTTCATTATTGAATTTCTAATTTATATTTCTAATTATTAAATACTAATCATTAATTAAGTATTTATAATTATTAGCCTCAATGATACTTAAGTAATAATCAAATATTCACTATTAGTTATAATATGAGATAAAGAAGGCCAAAGTTCAATTAAACCACATACCTGAGTCCCCTTACCGGATCCAGGAGGGCCAAGTAGCACGGCCCTTATTCCTAAAGGATCCTCATCAGGTTTTAGTTTCGTGGCTGCAGCGGCCGGTGCCATATCATCAAATTCTTAAGCCTTCAATTAATTAGAGCCCTGTACAGACAAATCTGTCAAAGTTAGAATTGCAGAGGTGTTGTAACTACGTTTAGATATGCGTAAATTAGCACGTGATATAGTAATCAAAAGTTCAATTGCAATTTACATGATATCTTAAAAAATTATCAAAACTTTATAAATGAATTTAATTCCACTCACCGAAATAGCCGACAGGCAAAGGGAAACAAAGTCCATAACGAAAAAATTATAAGGTGAGAAAAGGTCAAAGCCATACATATTTAATTCAAAACAAGTGGATTAAATAAAAATAAAAACACTTAGAATGAGGTTAGAACTCATCTCGAATTTAAATAAAACTGTAATTAAATCATTGGTGAATTTTGTGAGGAGGCTCCAAAGGACTTTTTGAAGTAGCGGAGAAGTTATTTTTTTTATGAATTTAGTTATTAAAATTTTAATCAATAATAAATTGTTTGTATTTTTTATTTTCATGTTAATCAAATTGATTTAATTCTTTGTTTAACAGACGAAGCTCAATTGTTTTAAAAATATGAATGACTTATGTACTCTTTGCCTCTGAAATCGATAAAAAATATATACTTTGACAACAATAGTTGCACTTGACATTAGCATCATAGCCTCGCATAACCTGAAAATGAAGAGGCGGTAAATATTTATACGAAACTGTTTTCTACAATTTCCACTTTTAAAATTTTATTCTGTACCTAATATATGTCAAACCGGCTGGTCGTACTAGTTCTGTACTGCAATCAAGTTAAGTATGACAACGAGTAGTGTAAAGTAAGTTTCGATCGTTAATTTTAAGTATTTAGTTTAAGCATTTCTGTATTTAACTACAAATTTCAGTTATTGGAAGAGGCTATGGCGCTGGACAACTTCGGAGAGTCTGACTACAGAAGAATTGACCAAAATTTTTGATACAAAAGAAGTAAGAGATGGACTTAAAATTGGATTGGCTAGTTACAAACAAAACAAGCCTGAGGACTTTACCAAACTTCAGTCACAGTATCCGGATCAAACAAAGCTGCTCACTATAGTGCAGACACTTCAAAATTATATTGTGAGCTGTTATTTCAAATATATTACATTTAATAAAATATTTGGGAATTTCGTTGTGTGTAATTCCTGTAGTTTTCAGTTAATAATACTATGAGTTTTCTTGCAGGATGTCGACTGTTTTCAATTATGGGAAATATTAAAAAACTATTTGTGTGATATATCATATGGTACACCCGAGAGTGCATTAAAGAATGTTGCATTTGTTGACACCCGACCTACATATTTGTCTCCCAAAGTATGGAGCTTCTATTATTCTGAGCGACTCTTTCTACTCAAATTGCTTCAGTACATCATTCAGCTTAAAGATGATGCTCAATATAAATATCAAAAGGAATTCACCAAGATTATTGAAGATATTGGCATACAAAACATTAAAACCTCACTCATATCTCAATTTGAAAAGGTCTTAAGTGCTGCTCCACCATCTAGAAAAATATTGAGTGATTTTTCTAATGATTCTGTGCGACACACTTGGTTAGAGAGTAATTTGAGAGAACAATTAGCAATACTTCAAATACTCTTAATAATTGCGGAAAAGAACACATTTCAAGCTGAAGAATTCAAAAAATTGTTTAATTTGTTCATAAAACACAGTTTTGGGAAGAATTATGGGTTCAGTGAGTTCCTGGGAGAAAGACACAGAGAGCAATGCCTCTGTATTATGTACATGGAAGTTTGCCTGTTTATGGTCATTATTGATCATGTGAAAATGTAAGAATTTGGTGTA
The DNA here is from genome assembly GCF_003987935.1 of Bombyx mandarina. The sequence goes on along the minus strand of NW_021011527.1, from coordinate 920,115 downwards.
AACATTGTAATTTATTTTTCATTGTTTTATTCAATTTATTTTTCGCACCATATATAACATATTGGTCTGTTATTCACTTTGGCTTGGCTGTTGATGTCCTCAGCAATACATTAAGAAGTTAGGATAGGTATTAATAGGAGGATTTAGACAGAAAATTTCATAACTACATAAAACATGCATGTGAAGTAGCATTTAAACAATACTGATAGATATACTTAGTGAACATATTTAACATAAATCTATTAAACATTTCAGTGATAATTTATCAACATGGATAGAAAATACGAAAGAAGTTGTAGAAACTGAATTGACAAAAATTCAAATGTGTACAGAACATAGTGCCATGCTTTTGACGTGGATGCTGGTAACGTTGCAGGTATTTATCCGTTTTTTAATTAAGGTATTCATCATGCAAAGCTTACTTGAAGGTTTAGGTGCTTTTAGGCACTACAAGCACCGGTCACCGTCCTCGTCGAACCCGTCGCTTGCGACGAAGGGCTCGACGAGCGAATTAACCCACAGACACAGCCCACTGAGTTTCTCGCCGGATCTTCTCAGTGGGTCGCGTTTCCGATCCGGTGGTAGATTCTGCGAAGCACTGCTCTTGCTAGGGTCAGTGTTAGCAACCGGTTTGAGCCCCGTGAGCTCACCTACACACGCTAGGGTAAACTGAAATAAACTCTCAAGGCTATCAGCATAGGTAGGAAAAAAAACCAGAAGGTTTATAATCAACGTTGCTTAAGAATAATATTGTTGAAAGAAAAAAACCAATAACTGATTTTTATGTCACAGCTAGGCAGAACAAATGACAAATCTTTTTTAAAGGATTTATGTAGTGCAGAACTTTTACTATCTTGTAGAGTTCTCATGACATTCGTTACATAATAATATAAAATACTTACTAAATATATAGCAAGTCAATGACATTGATTTGTAGAAAATAGCCCTATAATCTATACCAAAAAGTATATTTACACTACTCAGCAAGGCTCATAAAATTTTTTGTTGAACATTGTGTTATTGTTACAGAGTGATCAACATGTAAAATTATTTGAAAGCCAATATCAACATTTTGGCAGTACTGCAATGAAGATGAAAGTGTTTGAGTTTCTTCAACAGATGCTGAACAGTCCTGTATTCTCAGTAAGTATTCATTCACACATTCATTACCGTAACCCTTAAAATATTTTGTGTTATTTCATATCTATTCTGAATTTTCAATACAAATTATCTAACATAAGATTAAGATAAATGAAGGTACCTTTCAACGTTTTATTTGAACTGCTTATTCATTTTGGTTTGGTAAATGTTACCCTTAACAAACAAGACAAAATATAGGTATATAAAGGAAGGTACTAAAATCCTGACTTGATTTTTTCACCGAAAATTTGTATTTTCATATAAATCGTCTGTCTATATATCTGTATGTTTGTCTATCTATCATGATCATTCATTTAGGACAGCCTTTCCCAAAGTAGGCGATAACGCCCCCTTATGAGCGCTGCAGGCCTAAAGGGTAAGAGACCCAAAAAAAAGGGGGCGTTGTGTAGAGGCTTGAGAGGTGATTTGTAATTTCATCTAAGACGACTCTTAGACACCAACTGTGCTCTCGCTATAGTGGTTTTTAAGTAGGTGAAAAAACGGGGGCGCTAAAAAAGAATTTATTCTCAAAACGGGCAGTAGACAAAATAAGTTTGGGAACTCCTGATTTAGGACCATAATTTATGAACATTACACTATAGCGAGAGATTACATACATTAAATGTAATCAACCTTGCAGGATCAATCAAAGTGCTCACAAATAGCTAAACAAAGAATGTTTAATATTCTCAACGAGCTTTGTGACAAGTTTGATGGAGACGGAAGCCTCAGCAATCAAACTGGCATTATACAGCTGTGTTCAGACCTGCTTCAGTCACCAGAAATAGCTTGTCAATTCTGGAAACTTCATCAGAGAGACAAAGACTTTGGTGTAGTGTCATTATGGAATACTGCACTAGAATATTTCCCTCATCATTTTAGTCCTCTCTCAAATTTAGCTGCTGGCTTAGTTCAAGCTGGTAAGAACAGCGTCAGAAATGTAAGTAATTTTAAGTAATATTTTTTGATTTAAATTGTTAATAGCATTTTTAACTAAAAAAAATAAATAAAAAAGTTGAATCAAGCATTATGAATCAAGACGAAATCCTCTTGCTCAGATATAAATGATACATAACGTATTATTATAAAAGATTACCATTTTGGTGTGTAACTTATAACAGGCAATTATTTTGAACAAATATGCATTTTTTAAACTATAGTTATTCTGCTGCACTTCACTCTAACTATTGTAGTTTATTTATAGAGTAGTATATGTTTATGCATGATTGTTTTTGATAAAAAGGTATTTTCATAAAGCATTTAATAATATTTAAATTGGGAATGTAGCTAGTGATAAAGGTAGTTCCGAAATATTGATAAAAGGATGCACATAACGGAACATTTCATCCGCTATTTAATTTTGAGTAATCAAAAGCTTTGCCTTAAAGTCTGAGAGCTTGTAAATATTAATTGCTATGTCATTTTACAACGAATGTCCATACTGTTTTCACAAACGGTTTCTGGATCGGTTGCACAAAATTATGTAGATAAACAAACATGGAAAGTTGCTGCAGCCAATGTTTTAGGGGGGATACCACTTTGCTAAAAAATCTCGTTCAGCTTTGGAGTCATAGGATCGTATGTAATATGTCCCGAATTATTAAAGTTATTTATTGACTTATAGCATATTATTAATAGTGCTATGCCACAAACTTACCATCAAGTAACATTTGTACTGAATTGGATAAAGAAGATGCCTGTGTATTAGCAACAAAAAACAAAAAAAGCATACAAATATTGATTATACATGGGATAGTGTATTATGCTACTAATATTAAACGTGATATTTTGTGAGAATTGTTACTCTTCCACTCAAAAATTATTAGACAGAATTTGATGAAACATAACTTTCCACATCAGAACAGCACATAGTGAATATTATAGTACGATCAATATACAATAGGTGGCGCCCAAGTTAAGGAACTGATATATGTATTTCAAATAACTAGCGATAGACACAGTAGGACTCGTTTGGTTTTCACCAGCAACTAATATACAATTTTAAATGATTACAGCTAATATCTGAATTGAAAAATTTACCTGTATACGCGGAAATATACAATCCAAACGCAGTACCACTGGTATCTATACAATACGATGACGCTATAGTCGGCAGAGAGTACTACCCTCTGGGAGATCCGTCTTATCGCATTGAAACTGGCTCCAAAGCCACAATCATGGAAAGGAAGGAAGGCACCATGATCCACTTCAGAACACCTTATTCATATTGGACGGTGTTCAACAGCGATATAGAAAAAGCCTTAGACAGAAAACATCATCAGTACAACGTCAATGCGATATTGCAGAGAGTTTTTGAAGGTGCGAGAGTATTAAAGGGTGTACTCAAGTCGCTGGTTGAGGAGAAAGAGATCCCAAAGGCGTTGGTAGAATCATGTGAAGGAGTTTTCGATGTACTAGTAAGGTTTATGAGGGCTGATTCTCCGCCTCTGCTACTTTTGGTGGAATGCCTTGAAGTATGTTCTGCGCTGGTGCCAGTTTTCCCGAAAGAAATTCATTTAAGGTCTGTAATTTACATTTTTATTTAATCAATTTTCAAAAATAATTTCTTGAAAATACCTAATAGCTTTTTTTTTTAAATAAGAAATGTTTTAGACTTCCCTTAATATAAGCTTATTATCTCTTATCTTAATATAATAAGATATTGTTTATTTACTAATACGAAAATCTCAGAAGTGTTAAATTTTATTGTTAACAAAAAAAAATTGTAATAAATATATTTTTCAGATTGATAAACGCAGGTCTGTTACCACGCATCATGAATCAGAAACTGACGCATATAGAGTATGCCAATGGCGAATCGTTTGATTCAGCTACCGTTGGATCCTATTTAGTTGCACTAGAACAACCTACAGGAACATACAAGTTCCTATCTGCGTATATTGATATGCTTTGCACTTTTCATGAGGTACTGAGAAAATTGTGATTCGTATTCGTAGTATTAAGAGTTTTAATGGTTTTTTTAGTAATATCACAGAAACTATTAAAGTTATAACTATCAATCAACCTTGGTTCATCCTCAATAATCACTCCTAAATAAATTTCACCTAAATCGAAAGGGGCCAATCTAACCTGCAATTTCTGTTCTATAAATCTAAAATAAAACACAAAAAAAAAAAGTGTGTGTGTCCGCTCCGACGCACGACTGGAGTTTACTGGATATAAATAAAAAATTAAACGAAACAATACGAGAAATAGTTCTATATTACGACAACACGATACACTACAGATTATTAACAAATTAACGAGACACAAAACAAACGACTAACAAATATATGAAAATACAATAATGAGAGAAACGCGCGATCAGTNACTTTGCCTTCTTTTGTTGGTTAATATGGTATGGTATGGTAAACTAAACCAGTCTTTTAAGTTGCTTAGAAATAGATTCATTCTCAGGATCGTTCGGATTCGTCTCTCCCAGAGTCTACTAGATATTCCGGCGCCCCAGTAAGAAGAAAAGAAGAAGAGTAGAGAAGAGAATTACTTCAGTGCGCCGCGTAGGGCACCGGTGACCTACACGGCAGTCAACGTGTTAAACAATTTTGTCATACACTATAGGTCTTTAACTAATTTTGGAGGGAGCTTATAACAGTAACTATTTCAAAACAATAACAGGCATCGACCGAAGAACGTGTTACCAAAGAAATAATTCTGCCCGGATTGATCCTGCTACTGCGCGAAGTGTTGCCAAACGCATACGGCTGGCGCTACACGAACATACGGGACCGGCGCGCCATGCTGCAGCGCTGTATGCGCTTCCTGACCTTAGTGTTGCAAGACCAGAAAACAGATGGCAGCACCGCGCTGTTGAAACGGACCTGTGTGTATAGTTTACTGCACACTGAAAACGCTTTGGTGCTACTCAAGATTATTTCACTGGGTGAGTTTTTATTCTCCTTTTTTTTACCTAAACTGATGGTCTAGAGAGACCATCTCAACGTCGCCGGGCTAGTAGGTGAGCTCACGGGGCTCAAACCTGACGACGTTGCTAACACGAACCCTAGCAAGAGCCGTGCTTCGTAGAATCTACCACCGGATCGGAAACGCGACCCACTGAGAAGATCCGGCGAGAAACTCAGTGGGCTGTGTCTGAGGGTTAATTTACTCGCCGAGCCCTTAGTCGCAAGCGACGGGTTTGACGACAACTATGACCGGTGCTTGGGGTACCTAAAAGTACCATTAGTGGATTGGGAGGATCCGAGATGACGTGTTTTTTCCTATCTATTCACTGGTAGCCTGGTAAGGGTATAAGGAACTGGGTAAAGGATATTCCACTGGACCGCGGATAGGTAGGTGAGCTCACGGACACAACCTGGGAGGGCTTGCTAACACTAGCCTTTTGCAAGAGTAGGGCAGTATCTACCACCGGATCGGAATAAATTGAAATTTTAACTATTTTCATTAATTTTGTTACTATCTGTACAGAACAAAATATGAAAATATATGTATATAATATGTTTTATTTAAAATTTTAAGGAAATGAACATTTAGAGAACATGATACAAAATGAAACGAACTGGTCATCCGGTACGGGTTCACAGTTTATATCGATAATACAGAGGTGCGTGGCGGTGCTCATGTTCGCTTTGCGTCTCAAGAGTCTCGTCACGGAATCCAACGAGATGACGCCGTTGGAACATCTCATATTCACTCAGAATAAACAGAAAGATTCATTGAAAGTTGTACCCAAAGTGACAAGTTATATCAATCATGTGTTCAACAAAAGCTTGGCCGTGTTGTGCTGTAGGCTCTTGAAGATGTTTGCCGATGTGAGTATTATTATTTTTATTTAAAATCCAAGCAAAAGTGAAGTTTCATTTTGATAAAAAGGACATACACATACATGCTTAAAACTCGAAAGTCGAACTAGGAAACTGATTATAAAAGCATAAAAAGAAAAAATAATAATAATTTAATATGTATCATAATTTATTTGTAAACTGTAAAGTTTTGTCACACTCTTGTTACTGTTTGATCGCTTGGTTAGTAAATCCAATTACTGTGTCCCGGTTCTATTCTCGATCGAAGTCGGTCTCTTTGTTCCGATATAATCAATCCGAATCATTCAAGTTGAAACTGTCATTGGTGTGGGACTTAATAAGTTTTATTATTATTTTATGACATCAATACTATTTTATAATAGACTAGCGACCCGCCCTCGCTTCGCTTCGGAAACATTAAAACACACATGAAACTAAAAAAAAAAAAAAATTTTTTAAAAAAAGTAGCCTATGTTCATCAGGGACAATGTCAGCTTCTAATGGAAAAATCATTTTTCAAATCGGTCCAGTAGTTTCGGAGCCTATTCGAAACAAACAAACAAACAAATCTTTCCGCTTTATAATATTAGTATAGACTAGCGACCCGCCCTCGCTTCACTTCGGAAATTTTTATTTATTATTGATTTCTCCACTATTTAAAGGATGTTATTATACATGTAAACCTTCTTTTTCATTCACTATCTATTAAAAAAACCGCATCAAAATCCATTGCACAGTTTTAAAGATTTAAGCATACATAGGGATATAGGGACAGAAAAAGCGACTTTGTTTTATACTATGTAGTGAAGGAACATAATTTCAAATTGATGAAATTTGTTTTTACACAGAGTTTCCAGATGTCGTTGTTCGCGTCGTTGGACATGACCGCGTACCAAGTGCGGGTGTTGTTCCTCGATCGACTTCGCGACGAGTACGAAACGACAGAACTAAAAGTGGCCATACTAGAGTTCGTGGCCACGTGCGTGGGCACGCAGCCCGGCCTCACCGAAGCGTTCTTCATGATGAACTACGAAAAAACGAATGACGATAAAAAACTCAAGGAAACCGATAAAGATAAGGAGGAAAACCTGTACAACTACGAAAGCATCCTCGGTTATATGGCGGAGTACTTGGGAACTGTGAAGGCTGTAAGTCATCTTCTTTGTCTCCACCTTATCCCACTAGGTGGGGTTGGTACAGCGAAATTCCAGTCTCTTCTATCAGCCGTCAAGTCAACACACACTCCTCTCTTTCATATCGTCATTCACACACTCCATCCATGTCTTTTTCGGTCGACCTCTTCCCTCTCTACCTGGCACTACCACTCTTACGCGTCACATGTCCATACCACGCTAACAGTCTGTAAAAGGTTATAAGTCATCGTTGGAAGTCATTTATCAGAGCAGCAAACAAACAGAAGTAGGTACCTACTTACAGATTGATTCATAATTGTGTCATTATTATTTCAGGATGCGAAACAACTTCAAAGTCCGCTCTTAGGGTGCATAATGGGTCTGTTCCATGCTCTATGGAAGAACAATATGCAGATTCTTGTGAAAAAATTACGCGAAACCGCAACATTTTGGGATTACATGACCAGTCCACTCTTCAGTGAGATACAGCCCGGCTTGAGAACTTATTCGCAAATATTCAACGTTATCGGCATAGAACTATTCGTCTCTCGAGGGAAAATAGAAAATGACTTGAAACTGATGCTCGAGCAATTGTTTGATACCAACAAAACCCATTTGGACAAATGGATCAACCATATATTTTCGTTTAAAGGTAGAAGCGAAAATGAGCCTGTCGATAAAGTGCCGGTCTGGCTTGGATTGTTAACCTCTTGGAAAGATTTCACCACGATATTTTGCAAAACCTTACCGATAAGTTTGAATATAGCGCACAAAGCGAAAATGGTCACCCCCTGCATGACCGCCTTGTTGAACGAACTCGAAGATCTGAAAGACGGAAGGCTGGTCGTTATGTTGGCCGAACTGTACGTCATAATGTTGGCCAATTGGAGCCACGATTGCTTTGAAAACAGAAAAGCCAGTGCCAAACAAATCGATCGTTTATTAACCAACACTGCGATTATATACGAATGCCTCCACCCGAGGGCCAAAAAAGCCATCCTCTCCATCTGCACAGTCGCGATCAGCGGTCTCGATTATGAAATAAAGGCTAACAGTGCCACCGCGCAAAGCATTATTAGATCCGTGACCAATTTAAATAGCGTTGAGTTGGAGAAATTGTTTGACGATTTCAAGGATCTTCCTAAATCGGACACGAAGACCACCGAGCCCTCGACGTACGAGGACGTATCGCCTGTCGTTCTATCATTGGCGATGTTGGAACAGTGTCTGGAGTTGTACGACGACATGTTCTCGGGACTATCGCAGTGGTTCCAGTCGAGTCGATTCATAAACAAGCTCCTGTGCTGTTTGCAGATGTGTTTACAGAGCCGTCGCCATTACCAGACGTCTCTAGCGGCGTTACGGTGCCTCACCGTGTACTCCCGAGGACCTTTCTCTAAGGAACTCTTGCTGAGCGATATCGACCAGTTTTTATGGATGCAACTGTTGCCGCCGAAATTCGACGGCGTAACTTGGAAGCCCGAAGAATGGTGGAAAGTGTACTCTTACAGCTTAGACTTTATATCCATGATGGTCATGAAACACGGTCAGTTCTTTGCGAGTGACGCGATCACATTTGTCGGGGTCCACTTGGAACATTTGATAGAGGCCATAAACCTGCCACGACAGGTCGTCAGCATCGATTCGTTAAATGTATGCGCGTCCGCGTTGAATCTTATAGTTCAATTAGTGAAGTACGAATCTAGATGGCGCTTACAGAACATGCATTCGCTTTTTGGTATTATGGTGAGTATTATTGATAAGATTATAAATTACTAGTTATTATTCGTGGCTTCATGATCAATGAAAAGGTTGCCGGAGTCATTTTCTTCACATAATTAAAAAAAAACATGTCAATCCGTCGCTTCGTTCGACATGGAAGAAAGACCAATGAACACAAAAAAACACTTCCATATACCTTTCCATTACTATTCCTATACCTTTCAATCCATTTTTCAGGAATTGATTAACGTAAATGCTCTAGTTGAACAAAGGTTATTTTTGTAAGAAATTAAATCCGACCCAATATTTTTATGTCAAGTGAAATACATTTTTTTTTTATTGCTTACTAGGGTGGACGATCTCACAGCCCACCTGATATTAAGTGGTTACTGGAGCCCATAGACATCTACAACGTAAATGCGCCACCCACCTTGAGATATAAGTTCTAAGATCTCAGTATACTTACAATGGCTGCCCCACCCTTCAGACCGAAACGCATTACTGCTTCACGGCAGAAATAGGCGGGGTGGTGGTACCTACCCGTGCGGACTCACAAGAGGTCCTACCACCAGTAAATATGCATAACGAATATTTTCATTACATAAATATATATTTATTTTGAACAGAGAAGTATAAGCGCGTGTCTGTACCAATGCGTGATATACATGATCCGATCGCGGCGTACCTCCGACGCCGCGCAGCCTCCAAGCGACGACACCCCGCCGACGCCGTCCTTATTGCCAAGGTAAAAAATTATAAACATTTATGTTATTTAAAATACTTTAAACAATACCAAGGAATTAAATTTAACATTTAAATACAAAATGATTGATCACGTTAATGATAAGAAGACAAAAATTTCACAAAAGCCATTCTACGAACTGATCAACAGAGGCATCGAGTTTTTTTTTAAAATACCAACCCGAAGAATCCCAATGCCTTCGGAACATTTGCAGGGAAAATCCTTATTGGGTTGGGGTGGTTGGAGTGCCGTGAAAAACATTACAACAAGAAAAATCAAAGCTTTTCTTTCAGGACCTTAGAAGTTCTCCACATGTCGACACTGTGCTTGCTATCGTTCAGTCCCAATCTGCTGTCATTGCTCGCTGACCCCGGACTAGATTTGGAGAGATGGCAGCCATTAGTTGAACTACATTTCGGAGCGCCTAAGTTGTCTTATGAACCATTCCCTCAACTAACTTTCGGTACATTAGTGTCCGCCATCTGCTTGTTGACGAGATCATTGAACCATGTAAGTTGTTCTCATATTTTATTTGGTTTTTTTTTCTGGATGTATGTACAAGATTGCTTTCGTTTTATTTGTCATCGGATTCAAAGGACGTACTCAATAGGACGTACTATTTAATATAAGCAGTAAATAAAATTTATTTGCTAAATCCATACACAAACTGCAACAGTGAATAGTGTACTCTACACACCATCTGATTTACACTATTAGAATTGTAATTAATCCAACCATAAGACAAAATGACCTTTTATTTATTGTGCAGATTGGTGCAAGAGCTCAGGGCTCTAGCGTTAAGTGGTAACTGGAGTCTGAGGACGACAACATTCATATGCGGCCATCCACCTTGAGGCAAGAGCTCGAGGTCTCAATTGTAAAAATACCGACTGTCCCACCTTTCAAATCGGAATGCATGATTGGTTCCATCAGTAAAACTACCAAAAAAATTTTTTCATCGAGCGCCTGTCCTACCGATGTTTGTATTAAAAGTTTTCTTGGAATATCATCTATAGTTCATTATTGACCTAATAATATTAGATTGAATAAAATTTTTTATTGCTTAGATGGGTGGACGAGCTCACAGCCCACTTGGTGTTAAGTGGTTACTGGAGCCCATAGACATAAACAACGTAAATCCGCTACCTACCTTGAGATATAAGTTCTAAAGTCTCAAGTAGTTACAACGGCTGCCCCACCCTTCAAACCGAAACGCATTACTGCTTCACGGCAAAAATAGGCAGGGCGGTGGTACCTACCCGCGCGGACTCTCAAGAGGTCCTACCACCAATAATTACGCAAATTATAATTTTGCGGGTTTGATTTTTATTACACGATGTTATTCCTTCACCGTAGAAGTCAATCGTGAACATTTGTTGAGTACGTATTTCATTAGAAAAATTGGTACCCGCCTGCGGGATTCGAACACCGATGCATCGCTAGATACAAATGCACCGGACGTCTTATCCTTTAGGCCACGACGGCTTCATACCACTATATGATCAATGCTCCGGTCATCGTTCTCGTCGAATCCGCCGCTTGCGACGAAGGGCTCGATGAGTAAATTAACCCATAGACACACAGCCCACTGAGTTTCTCGCCGGATCTTCTCAGTGGGTCGCATTTCCGATCCGGTGGTAGATTCTGCGAAGCTCGGCTCTTGCTAGGGTTCGTGTTAGCAACGTCGTCAGCTTGGAGCCCCGTGAGCTCACCTACTAGTTAAGGTTACGCTGATATAGCCTCTCAAGGCTATCAAGCTTCGATAGAAGAAAAAAAAAAGCTCCAATAGTTATGGTGTATGTTGTTCCCAGGCGTACCACGCGGAGGAGAGCAGCGGGTCCCGGTCCCCGCGCGGCGGGCGGCGGCGCGTGTGCTCGTGCAGCAGCCCCGCGGAGTCCAAGCGGCTCAACCGCAGCGAGTCCCTCACCAGCGTGTCCTCCGCCGCCAGCGCGCTGCCCGGCCTGGACGAGAGGCTGGTCGGCGGCGCGCTCGAAGCCACCACTACGCTGCTCGCAGAACAGGTATCCCATATAAATATATCCACAACCCTAGAGTAGATATTCAGAGATGACCAGATTATCACTGGTGGTAGGAACTCTTGGGAGTCCGCACGGGTATGTACCACCACCCCGCCTATTTTTCCGCCGTGAAGCAGTAATGCGTTTCGGTTCGAAGGGTGGGGTAGCCGTTGTAACTATAAGACCTTAGAACTTATATCTCGAGGTGTGTGGCGCATTTACGTTGTAGATGTCTATGAGCTCCAGTCTCCAGTAACCACTTAACATCAAGTGGGCTGTGAGCTCGTCCATCCAGCTAAGCATAAAAAAAAAAAAATTAGATATACCCAAAAACTTAGGGCTACTTTTTCCAGTTAAACAAAGTTCTAGTAATCGGATGCCACACGCTTTAAAGTATGTCATCATAACAATAATCGCGTTCTTAAATCCGACTTATTCTACAATATATAATATGGTAAGATTTAGTTTTTCCTTTTTTTAATTTTTCCTTTTTCCTCGACAGGCGCTACTTGCAGTGCGCGATCCGAATGTCCCAGCTCGTCACAAGCAACTCGTCCGCCGGGAGCTCTGCTCTGAACTAGCTCAGTTCCATGATTTCGTCCGCAAGAGAATATTGTGCGCTGCCCATGCGCGCCCGCACCTCGTGCGCAACAAGCTTGGAGCTTGGCCGCTCCCTTCAGACGAAGAGGAAGTCAAAAGGATCGAAGAAGCCAGGAAAGAGGTTAACTCCGCCGCCGACGATGAAGACCAGCGCTCGTTGCCTCCGCCCCCGCCACCGAAACGAGCATCACACGATTCTATGCGCGAATACATTTTACGTAAACATTACTTAGAAAAATGTGCACAAACACCCACAAAAGGACCGCCGTCTCCCGTCTCACATTCGACGCCCGCGTCCGATAAAAAGAAAGAAACATCCAGAAGCTCGAAACGGGTTTCTTGGGCGGAAACTACCAGGGACAGCGATGAAAGCTTAGACAGCTCTCTCCAAGAAATAGAACCGGTCTATTCTAATCTCACTGATGTACAAATTAACAATGAAGAAGATTATTTTCATTTCATGTCTGTTGTGTTTCTTTACATTTGTCAAACAGAATTGTGATTTAACTTCGAATCAACTTGCATTAAATCGAATTGCTTTTCTTTGGCTGTTTTATTTTATAAAAAATGGTGTGTAAAAAATTAAATCGTAACTGGTATACCTATTTTAATGTGGTTCGTTTCATTTTTTAAGTCGGTTCACAGAAGTAAAAACGAAGATATCAATTTAAAGAATACTAAAATAATACAATTACACAATAACCGGACTGATTTGAATATAAAAGTTCTTAAATTTTCACGAAGAACATTGTGTAATAAAAAAAGGGTGCGTGTACTTATTTATGTACGCGCGTAAGAAGTTAAACATTATTTTTATTTTATTTTTTTTAGTTAAATTTTAATCAATTTGAATAAAAATCGATTAAACAACATCCATATTGGATAGCACGCATATTGGACATCCCTTTTCTTGACATCGTAATTCGGTAATTCTCGGTAGGTACGGTTCGGAAAGTTCACCTGCGGCTATATTCAGACTCGCCAAGTTACGTCGGTCATATTGTAATGAGCGATTTAGTGGGCACCTTCATTCTGTTAATTTTGTGTCACGGTGCGCGCGCATCGTAAAATTTCACTCTCATCAATTTTTCATAACGCGCTTAAAGTATAACTTCAAGAAATAAAACCGCCTTTTTTATGGCGTAATGACAGCTGATATGGTCTTTTTAAATCATGTTACAACTTTAAAAAATGACCTGGGACCTAACTTTTTATTCCAAATATAATAACATTTGTAGTCCACAGATAATAAATCTATAAAAGGGGTGGTGGACTAATCGGATTCATAATTCGTCAGACGTATGATTTTGCAGGTCATGGAGTGGCTGAGAGTATTACTGTTCCATACATGGTTCGACGGATATTTGTTTTCCTACCTGTGTGATAGGTTGAGAGACTATTTTATGAGCATACGGGACTCAAACCGGGAGTGTTGCTAACACTGGTCTTAGCAAGAGCAGTGCTTCGTAGAATCTACCACCGGATCAGAAACGCGACCCACTGAGAAGATCCGGCGAGAAACTTAGTGGGCTGTGTCTATGGGTTAATTTGCTCGTCGAGCCCTTCGTCGTAAGCGACGGGTTCGGCGAGGACGGTGACCGGTGCTTGAGGTGCCTAAAAGCACCGTAAATGGATCTGGAGGATCCGTAATGACGTGTTTAGGGCGACGTCGACTGTTTACCATTCGGTCCACAGGATCGGGTATACGACGGATACTATCCGTTCTTAGATCCTTCACTTTATGTGAATGGCATGGTCGGATTGAATACCCTAGAGCTGAAAATCGAAAGAGACGTGCTGATTATTGATTGAGAAGTATTGTTAAAGTGCATTTATCAACTATTGTACAACTAAATTGATAATTTCACTGTACTAGAATTAGTGTCGCCTAATATAATGTGCCTGATGGTTAAATTCTTGGATGTACAAGTGGGGAGTACGTCGCCTGCACTGGCTTCATAGTATCACGCATGCACGTATTCAGCTCACTGCCGCTGCCGATGCATTGTGCTGTCTCGCTACCTTGCCAGCCTTACCAGACTTACCAGCCTATACTCCAGATACGGATATACTATGATACTTTGCAGCGATTTGTAACTCTTGCCAAAACTACTTAAGCTACATTTATACCGCTAAGCTACCGTTAATTTGTTACAAAAATTTTGGTTAAGCTGTTATTTTGCAAGAAGACGGTACTAAATAAATAACAAATATTCTGCTTGTCCAATAAAGTCGAGAAAGTAAAAATGAGGTGTGAACATTTTTTCGTCAGTTAAAACATACTGCAATCGAAAGTTAATATTATTGAAGAATGTATTTTCTCTCTTTTTTAAACTTCACATAATAATCTATGATAATCTATGCTTCTCCAAAATATGGCTGTTTTTTTTTCTACATCTGACAACATTTAACATGGCCGCATGTTGAACAAAACGATTTTCTTTACTGTTTGCCAAAATAAAATAGCAGGGGCATAAAAACAAGAGCGGATTGATGATAGTTTTATAACTGTGGAAATAAAAACTGTTAAATATTGAATTTAGGTAAGGGCCGTCACGATGTACTTTTGTAATTGACTTGGTTTATTTACGGTGTTTTGGTTGACCGCGATATTTATAGTTTGTGTTGTGTCGGTGGCAGTGGAAGATGATGCATCACCCAAACATGCATCATCAGCCGATGTCAGGGCACCCGCCGCAGCACATGCCTGGACACCAAGCGATGCCCGCACACCATCAGATGCCGCCCCATCAGTTACACCGGGAGAACAGGCACGTAACGTTGACTAGGTAACTTCGGCTTTTTATTTTGTTTGCAAACCGTAAGTTAACTAACCATTTTAAAATAGTAAGACTTAGGCATACTAACAGTAGTACTTTCATTTAAATTAGGGTTTCATTAGTGTTTCATAGTTTCATTTTAGGCATGGTTCATTATTTAGATGTTTATTTACTAGCCTGTGTTTGGTTTGACTTAATTTAATCATGTCCTGATTAGACTTCACACGTAAATTGTTTTATTATGGCCATATTTATTTTAAACTAATTACTATTTTACTATTTTTAGTTATTATTTAAATTATTTTCTTCCTCAAAAGTTTAGTTTATTAGTTTGGTTAATACTCTTAACAGCATTCAATGTGTACAAAATAAATAAGTTGTAAAATATTAAAATAATAGAAGTAAATACTCAAATTTCAAATTTTGATAAAACTCATTCATATACAATAGGATAAAAAGCAATTTGTAGAGTAATTTTTTTAATATTTTGCTGTTTTCAAACCTAAAAATATCTATTAAACTTGTTTCCTTGTATGTTGCTGATCATGACAGAAACTGATTCAATAGTGTACTGTAAAAAATTGTAAATCACCAACTACCAAAATTAAAAGACAACATACCTAATGTACTATTTTTGAAATTTTCTTAATGCACTTAATAATGGCTGTATCGAACAATGCTGTTAAGTGTACCCATTAAACTTACCAATTTTTTATTCACATTTATAGTATGCTCTTTAATTTATATAATTCATGAACATGATTAAAACTACCTTCATGGGTTAATCTCATGTTCATAACTTTCATATGTTAAATACTTTACAGGTGTAATAATCATGTACAACGGTAATGTCATTAGACAGTATTTGTATTTTGTGAAACCAATATGTTTAATCTATAAAAACAAATCAGTATTATGTGCATTCATGTTTTGGGCTGTATTAAATTATTCCCTACCTACAAACAATGCTACTGACACTTTCTACATTTAGACAACAAATTACAGTATTGGTCATGAATATTTTTATTTTAACATTTAAGATGAAATTTTTCATTCAATCAAATTTCAAGCTTACTTATTTTCAAATATAGTATTTTGTTGTTTTTTTGAGTCATAGACATAACAATTAAATCACGAACACTAACCAGTTCAGCATTTGAAATGTCACAAATGAAACAATGACAATAAAATATGTGAGAGTAAACCATAAACGTAATTTTAGGTAAATGAAGGTTGTGTCCTTGAAACTTGACTGTGGCCTGTCTCGTGAGCTGTTTCCACCTCGTCTGGTCCTCAGCTTCTCATAGGGCGGTTGCGACTGCCCACCCACTTAAGGTGGTTATTCGGTCACACTAGCCGTTCGGATTGTTGATAATCCCATTGTCACGGATCATTTGGAACCTCTGAGTCTGCAGAGGGACTTTGGTTTCCCTTGTATTTTGTACCATATATTCCATGTGAAGGTACTCTGAGGAATTATTTGATATGATTCCTTCGTCTCGTTTTTACCGACGCACCGCCCGCCACCAGAGTAGAGTTCATCCGTACTACCTGGAGCCACTGCGTTCACCCACAGTGCGTTTCCAGAGATCTTTTTGCTATTTACCATCCGGCCTTGGAATGAACTCCCCTCCACGGTGCCTGCATTTGCTCTGCGCCTGGCATTGCTGTCATGGAAATCCATGAGCGACGGTAACCACCATCAAGTAAGCCGTATGCAATAGGCAATAAAAACAAATTAAAAAAACTTAAAGGCTAGTCGATCGGCCGCGCGGCTTATTTCATTCTACTTTACCCATCACAATCACTTTGTCTAAGTTATCCGACTGTCGGTGGGCAATGTGATCGAAGTAGCTGAGGATTCTCTGGTAGCAAATGGTTTCTCGCCTGACTCGGATGTTGACTCGGAAGTTGTTTTAGAATAGATTTATTTGTCCACTTGGCCGTCCACGGAATTCGGAGCATGCGTATCCAGCACCACGTTTCAAACGCGTCTATTTTCGTGCGCTCTGCCCTGATTGTCCAGGACTGCCCTGATTGTCCACCGTAGAGAAAGATTGAAAAAACTAAGGTTCGAACGAGTCTCATTTTCGTGACGTTGAAAATTTTGCGATTTTGACGTATTCGTTTGAGCTTGGTCATCGCTGTTTGGACCATCTGAGTCCTCTTCCTGATTTCGCCTTCTTTTTAATTTTAAATATAGGTTCCAAATAACATTACATCAGATTTTATCCAAAAGTAGTACCTAATATTCTTGTGAATGAGAAAAGGTTGAACTAGAGAGTGTCTCTTCGGCAGAGATTAATGTAGTTTTCATTTCTGTAGTCACCTTATATTCATTCAGTATAATTTTTAATGTTTTATAATCCATTTGATACATGTATTTCCATTTAGTTATCCTTTGTAGCAAAAAAAAGCTTCTGGGATATATGTAATGTAATGTATGTAACTTAGAATTTAAAGTTGCCCTAAATTCATATTCTTTTTTAAATATTATTATTTTAAATTTTATTCTAAGTTCTTTTATTAATTTTTGCATTTAGATTTCTAGTTGAAATAAAAAGTAATAAAATTTGCATTTATATATGTTGCATTTTTAGTTAAATATATTTGACGAACTGCATATTGGTTATCAAGTTTAATTTACTAGAATACAATAGTTGCTATTAAAATAAACTTATGATATTAAAATGTCTCCTTCAATTCAATGGAAATTTTTTGAATTTATTACATTAAACTTTCGTGTAAGAATTTTTGATCAAGAGACTATATTATATCGTTTTTCTGTGTGGTTTAAATGTATACTCATACAAGCCACACGATAACAGTGTAATAATATTACTTGGCTTCTCAAACTTTGACACTCTTTAATATAATAACTCTGTTTTACATTCATCCATTGAGTGTAGACGCTTTCATATGCAAATTATGTGTAATTTGTTGATACGCCGAGGGTCTTTTGCGGCACTCTTTGTCACTTAAACAGGTCACGAATGAATCGGACAAAAGGAACANTCATACAAGCCACACGATAACAGTGTAATAATATTACTTGGCTTCTCAAACTTTGACACTCTTTAATATAATAACTCTGTTTTACATTCATCCATTGAGTGTAGACGCTTTCATATGCAAATTATGTGTAATTTGTTGATACGCCGAGGGTCTTTTGCGGCACTCTTTGTCACTTAAACAGGTCACGAATGAATCGGACAAAAGGAACATATGACGATGTCTCTATTGACCAGCGGAGCCAGTTCGAAAGCCAGGACCTTTCTTCACGAAAAGTAATATTTCACGTCAATTGAACGGCGGGCAGTTGCAATAACACTGTCACAGTGTGTACGACTGATCACACGAAAGGTGTCCAGTGTCCCCGCTTCCTTTCACTAAAACTTTGCTCTTTATCTTTCGTTGGCGTGGAATCTCGAAGTGATAACTTGAATCTAGTGATAAACGTTGAGATATCTTGAGATTTACTAATAAACGTAATGGTAAATGAATTTTATTGTGTTTGTGTGTAAAGGGTACCGCTGGGTCCATCCCAGGCGGGCGGAGGGATGGGCGGGCATGGGCAGGCAATGGGCGGCATGGGCAGCATGGGCAGCATGGGAGTACCTCCACACCACGGACCTGCTCAGAGACCTCCGCATCCGATCAGACCTATGCCACATCATCCACCAGGCCAACATCACAATGTACCACCGGTAGTGTATATTCATTTGTATAATATTATTCACTCCTACTACGTTTGTCAGTAAGTTTTGTCTTGATCTAGGTCGAAATTTTAAAAATATACATTTGTAATAATTTTAGCAGGCTGTTTAAAAAAGTTTAATATTGTGGATTTACGTAGGTATCAAATAGTGATATTCCATTCCGATCATTTGTTTTTATAATAAGGGTTTTTAATAAAACCCTTAGTTGGGTGGCGAGATGGTTTCACGCCGAGAAATTTCAAGCAATTGTCCTACACTAACCGAATCATAGTGGTTTAAGAAATAGTGGCATAAGAAGTAGGTTATTACTGGTAACATGAATAGCTTAGTACGCATGTTCACTTCTATAACACTAGCTTTTTGGGAAAGTAACAAAGAATCTCCTCTTGAACTGTACCTATAAGAATTTACTAGTAGTGAATTCGAAATCATTTTAAGTAATTCAATTCCATATTCGTTAACTATCACGCCTAGACCGCTGGAAGTAATTCACGGGAATCCGGTAATTAATTCAAGTAATTCAGCAATTTTTGCTGTGTAAGGATCAACGACATATTCTTTGATCCGGAGAAAAATAGACAGAAAGAGCAAGGCACTCGTGCAACAAGAATATAGTTGAGCAACTGTATCATATACACGTGCGATTAAAATGTCTCGATTCGATTTCATCTTTTTTAAATTTGTTATGACCACATCTGGCAATTCCCCTAGAATTTTGACGACATTTAGCAACTACGGCGATGCTACGAGACGGCCTCTATCTAGATTTAATGCTGGTTTTAATCTGGCATCAAATTGAATACCAATAAAACTACGTGTGCTAACAGCTGGTACATAATATAGCATTATTTTTGTTATAACGAGATATTATTTTTTGCTACTAATACTTTGTATTCACATTGGAAGAGATCTTATACAAAACACAAATGATCCCTTCACTGTTTTACCGAACCACATAGTATTGAGTCGATTTTTAGTGGGAGTAGGTCTTTCTTTTTCCAGTATACATATTTGCTTAGGAGAAAAGCATAGGTCGGGG
Organism: Bombyx mandarina; assembly: GCF_003987935.1. Next base: position 900,441 of record NW_021011527.1, on the reverse strand, counting down.
TTGCTGAATGTAAATAATTTTTAATTGCGTTATTTGGTTGTCGACAGCGACTTCGTCGTCCGTATATGGGCGGCGGGTACGGTCCGGGCGGGGTGGTACCTCCCCCCTTCCAGCACCATCATCCGCCAACGCAACCCGCCCAACAAACTCAGAACGCACCGCCACGTCACACTGGTGAGTAAATCTAAGCTCTCACAAATATTGTCGTCATGGTATCAATGCCCTGACATAATCTATACTAATATATAAATCTACAGTGGTTTTTACGGATGTTCCGTTATAACTACTGAACCATGCATCCGATTGACTTGAAACTTGGTATCCATGTAGAAACTACATGTAATTAATGAATAGGCTAATATTTATAATAGTGTTGGACTCCCTAATAATAATGACAATAAATAATAATGTTTATTTTAAATGCCCAGCGAAGCTGGCGAGTACGGCTAGTCTATACTAATATTATAAAGAGGAAATATTTGTTTGTTTGTTTGTTTCGAATAGGCTCCGAAACTACTGGACCGATTTGAAAAATTCTTTTTCCATTAGAAGCCGACATTGTCCCTGATGAACATAGGCTACTTTTTTTAATTTTAATTTTATTTTTTGGTTTCATGTGTGTTTTAATGTTTCCGAAGCGAAGCGAGGGCGGGTCGCTAGTATTTGAATAAAAGTTTACGAAGCACAATTCTCATACATTAATATTACTTAAAACGAATTTTGATTCCCCATTAATTCTATTGATCTAGTGTAGATACGTACATATTATTGCAAATATTGAAAGTAATCGTAATAGTAGAAATATCTTTTTCCGTTTTAACCCTTTCGCTACGGCAGGCCTCGCTTCAAAGTGTTTCGCAAGAAAGGGAGCGCTAAATGTGCGCACATCACCTTTCGCGTTGTTTTCCCTACCTATTCGCTGGTAGCCTAAGAGGCTATTTCAGTTAAGTCCGGACGGGTAGGTGAGTTCACGGGCTCAACCTGAGAGAATTTGCTAACACTAGCCCTAGCAAGAGCCGTGCTTCACAGAATCTACCATCGGATCGGAATTTCGACCCACTGAGAAGATCCGGCGAGATACTCAGTGGGCTGTGTCTATGGGTTAGTTCGCTAGTCGAACTCTTCGTAGTATTTTTTTTCGGCGTTATTTTTCAACCGGTGACTATAGTCACCCATCGTATATAGACGACCTTTTGTGACGGGTGACTAGTCACCCATAGTAGCGAAAGGGTTAACAATTTCAATATTAATGGTTTTGTAATATGTGATTAATTTAATATATTAGGTCGGGACAGGCTATCGTCTCCCCCACTTTTTTCTTCGAACTCGAAGCTCATGCAAGATTTAGATGGACAATGCATAAATTATCACAAAGATATAGGTACATACTGTAATTTGACACTTGATTTTATAGCTGTTGTTTTGTACAAAAAGAAAATACATTTGTTTTTTAATTCGTTTTTTTAGTTAATACTAATATTATAAAGAGGAAATATTTGTTTGTTTGTTTGTTTCGAATAGGCTCCGAAACTACTGGACCGATTTGAAAAATTCTTTTTCCATTAGAAGCCGACATTGTCCCTGATGAACATAGGCTACTTTTTTTAATTTTAATTTTATTTTTTGGTTTCATGTGTGTTTTAATGTTTCCGAAGCGAAGCGAGGGCGGGTCGCTAGTATTTGAATAAAAGTTTACGAAGCACAATTCTCATACATTAATATTACTTAAAACGAATTTTGATTCCCCATTAATTCTATTGATCTAGTGTAGATACGTACATATTATTGCAAATATTGAAAGTAATCGTAATAGTAGAAATATCTTTTTCCGTTTTAACCCTTTCGCTACGGCAGGCCTCGCTTCAAAGTGTTTCGCAAGAAAGGGAGCGCTAAATGTGCGCACATCACCTTTCGCGTTGTTTTCCCTACCTATTCGCTGGTAGCCTAAGAGGCTATTTCAGTTAAGTCCGGACGGGTAGGTGAGTTCACGGGCTCAACCTGAGAGAATTTGCTAACACTAGCCCTAGCAAGAGCCGTGCTTCACAGAATCTACCATCGGATCGGAATTTCGACCCACTGAGAAGATCCGGCGAGATACTCAGTGGGCTGTGTCTATGGGTTAGTTCGCTAGTCGAACTCTTCGTAGTATTTTTTTTCGGCGTTATTTTTCAACCGGTGACTATAGTCACCCATCGTATATAGACGACCTTTTGTGACGGGTGACTAGTCACCCATAGTAGCGAAAGGGTTAACAATTTCAATATTAATGGTTTTGTAATATGTGATTAATTTAATATATTAGGTCGGGACAGGCTATCGTCTCCCCCACTTTTTTCTTCGAACTCGAAGCTCATGCAAGATTTAGATGGACAATGCATAAATTATCACAAAGATATAGGTACATACTGTAATTTGACACTTGATTTTATAGCTGTTGTTTTGTACAAAAAGAAAATACATTTGTTTTTTAATTCGTTTTTTTAGTTAATACTAATATTATAAAGAGGAAATATTTGTTTGTTTGTTTGTTTCGAATAGGCTCCGAAACTACTGGACCGATTTGAAAAATTCTTTTTCCATTAGAAGCCGACATTGTCCCTGATGAACATAGGCTACTTTTTTTAATTTTAATTTTATTTTTTGGTTTCATGTGTGTTTTAATGTTTCCGAAGCGAAGCGAGGGCGGGTCGCTAGTATTTGAATAAAAGTTTACGAAGCACAATTCTCATACATTAATATTACTTAAAACGAATTTTGATTCCCCATTAATTCTATTGATCTAGTGTAGATACGTACATATTATTGCAAATATTGAAAGTAATCGTAATAGTAGAAATATCTTTTTCCGTTTTAACCCTTTCGCTACGGCAGGCCTCGCTTCAAAGTGTTTCGCAAGAAAGGGAGCGCTAAATGTGCGCACATCACCTTTCGCGTTGTTTTCCCTACCTATTCGCTGGTAGCCTAAGAGGCTATTTCAGTTAAGTCCGGACGGGTAGGTGAGTTCACGGGCTCAACCTGAGAGAATTTGCTAACACTAGCCCTAGCAAGAGCCGTGCTTCACAGAATCTACCATCGGATCGGAATTTCGACCCACTGAGAAGATCCGGCGAGATACTCAGTGGGCTGTGTCTATGGGTTAGTTCGCTAGTCGAACTCTTCGTAGTATTTTTTTTCGGCGTTATTTTTCAACCGGTGACTATAGTCACCCATCGTATATAGACGACCTTTTGTGACGGGTGACTAGTCACCCATAGTAGCGAAAGGGTTAACAATTTCAATATTAATGGTTTTGTAATATGTGATTAATTTAATATATTAGGTCGGGACAGGCTATCGTCTCCCCCACTTTTTTCTTCGAACTCGAAGCTCATGCAAGATTTAGATGGACAATGCATAAATTATCACAAAGATATAGGTACATACTGTAATTTGACACTTGATTTTATAGCTGTTGTTTTGTACAAAAAGAAAATACATTTGTTTTTTAATTCGTTTTTTTAGTTAAAATTAAATTAGAACATGCGTAGATAGTGGATCGTATAATTTATTAGTTTTTATTGTTCTTAATTGAATATGCAATTTCGAAAAGGGCACATGTCTGAAAATTTAAAATGTTCAGGAAATGAAAAAAAAACTGATTATTTTCTAAAGCAGTGTGAAATTTAAAATATTAACTTTTGAGATATATTTTAGTGTTAATTAGTAATTGAAAATTACTGGAATTATTATAAAATGGGTGTAGGTAAGCCTCAAAACTACATGTATATGAAAAAACGTATTTGACAAAATATGCGACATGTGTCCTTTTCGAAATTGCATATTCAATTAGATTTTAAGTTTTTATAGATATAATAGTTGTTTTAGTAGCTTGCTTGATATTTACTTTAAGAAATCTCAGTAATGTATGTATGTATGTATGTATCACTTCATAGTTACTGTTTTTAGAATTATTAGCATGTGCCTAATATGATGGATAGACAAGCTAATGTGACAGAGTACATACTTTCTATAGTAAAAAGTCTATAGACCGCTAATGCTCAACATCACGACAGAGTACATGCTTTCTACAGTAAAAGTCTATAGACCGCTAATGCTCAAAATCACGACAGAGTACATGCTTTCTATAGTAAAAGTCTATAGACCGCTAATGCTCAAAATCACGACAGAGTACATGCTTTCTATAGTAAAAGTCTATAGACCGCTAATGCTCAACATCACGACAGAGTACATGCTTTCTATAGTAAAAGTCTATAGACCGCTAATGCTCAAAATCACGACAGAGTACATGCTTTCTATAGTAAAAGTCTATAGACCGCTAATGCTCAAAATCATATCTCAGTATAAAGACGTTTGAAAAAAAAGCCGTAATTGCAAAGTTGCAGCAGGGTCGGTATCAGCGGGTCCGGTATCCGGCAGCGCGGCCGTGCCCGAGGCGAGTGCAAACGTGGGCGCGGCGCTGAGCGCGGGCGGCGCGGACTGCGCACCGGCGGCGGGCGACGGCGAGGCGCGTGCTCCTGCCGCCGCGGCCAACAGTAAAGAGAAGACTCCCATGTGCCTGGTCAACGAACTGGCCAGGTACAATAAGGTCAGCCCGTTTCACTTCTTATTCGTTGTCCCACCATCGCGGCCCGTCTAGTGTTAAATGATTACCAGAGTCCATAAACATTTTTGTTGGTACATTTTTTCCTTATTAGGAAAGGCAAGGGGATCTAAGCCCATACAGCCTTGTCTGTTCTATATAGTCCATAGACATAACAATGTGAATTCAGCCACCTACCTTGAGACTTGATGTCTGTTATCTCAATTATATAGTAATAACATAAATTTTTGGCGCTTTCTATTTTTATTACACAGTATTGTTCCTTCATCGTGGCAGACATTTGTGAACATGTATCAAATATGTATTTCATTAGAAGTATTTGGTTAGCAGGATTTGAACATGGGCATTTAAGTGAAGACGCTTGAAAAGACGTCGTTCCATAATCCATAAACTATAATCACCTTATATAACCAACATGTCAAAAGCCACAAAATGGCGTCAAACATATTTAGGAACCCTATTCGTAGATTGAAGACACTGATCCAATTGTTCTATGTTAAGGAACTATTGGTTGAACTAAGGTTGGAATTTAATTTAAAATCAACACTGCTTAGCCAATTTTACTATGCCCAAAGAATTTCGACTTTAAGGCAGCTAGGCGGCAGCTTAAAGCCGTACCTAATAGAAAAAAAAATCACAGATTCATAATGTATTATTAAAATATTATTTTGGCCGTGACAAAACGTCAAAAGCATAGAGAAATAAAAAGTAAGTTGGGTTTTTATTCACAGATAAAACACCAATACCGCCTCACATCAGAAACAGGACCGGCCCACAAAAAAGTATTCACAGTAACACTTCGCTTGGGTGAAGCTGAAGAATATACAGCTGAGGTACATTTTTAAATTTTACACAAACTAACTTTATATTTTTCATTGTTCTAATGCCGGCCACTCACATGCGCGCGAACATTTGTACATTGTACGAATGTTCGCGCGCATGTGAAGGGCCGTCAGACATTCATTCGCAAACTTAGCGGCTGTGCAAATGGGTTCGGTATTCAATTTGCGAACCCGTTTGCGCTTCCTCCTACACTTGTTTACGAATGTCTCACGAATTTTTCTTCTTTTTTAATTCGTCAATAGAACATTGAAGAGAAAAAGAGTTTTTAATTCTTTCCTAAGCGTCATTAACGGCCATTCTGTTGTTATTGGATTTCTTTTGAGGGTCTCATACGGTCGATTCATTTTGCAGGAGTTCAATGAACTCCATCACCTTGGTGTTGTTCCAATCCATGATGAAGCTACACAATAGACGTCACGGACTATGAAAATGGCGAACCGTCCGTTACCTTCGCAATCGTGAGCGCAACTGGTCACACGAATAAGTGGGAAACATTTTTAACGATCTGTTTACGGGAACTACGAACGAACGAGATTTCAATACTGTGTTAAACACGTCTATAATAAATAAGAGCAGCTATGTAGTAGGATGTCTCAGTCCTGCATTTTAATGGCGGTGATGTCAGAGACTACCATGTGTGACCTTTTTTTTATTATATGACAATTTTTCAATATTCGTATGTGCGATGTTGTTCAGGGCTCGTCCATAAAGCGCGCACAGCACGCGGCGGCCGGCGCGGCGCTGGCGGGCACCGCCTACCCCCCACCCCCGCCCCGACCCGCGCCGCCACTCACCGCACTGCATCATCATCACAGGAATTCTGGTAAGTAGCACGAGTTGTATATATATTGTTTGAGTTTGATTAAAACAAGATTTTTTTCGTTATATAAAAAATATTTACCTAATAATATATTAAATTTAACATCTTATTAGACAGAATCTTAAAAAATCAACATAAGTTGTTAATTAAGAAACGTATAAAAAAAATATTTCTTTTGTCCTTAATTTAAATATTTTTTTTATTGATAGAGTTGAATTATATTAAGTGAAAATTAATGTTAACAAAGAGATTATTGCGATTAGGATCAAGCAGAATAATTTACATTAGAGAATAAAAACAGGCTAGTGAAGTGACTTGTTGGCGTCAGGTACAGTCATGCCGACAGTGGAGCTGAACGCGTTGGCAATGAAGCTGTGCCAGCCCGCCATATACACGTCGCTGCCGGCCGTGGCGGGGTGCGGGCGGGGCGCGCGGGGCCGCGGGTACGGCGGCGGCGTGTTCGCGCGCGTGCTGCCGGCGCTCGTGTACCGCGTGCGCGTGGACGTGGGCGGCCGCGCCTGGCTGGGCGAGGGCGCCACGCCGCAAGCCGCGCGACACGACGCGGCGGCGCGCGCGCTGCACGACCTGCGCCCGCACCCCGCGCCCGCCGCCGCCGCGCTCGCGCCGCACGATACCAACGCCGCTACAGACGAAAACGGTATCCTCATTTTTTTNCGCGTGCTGCCGGCGCTCGTGTACCGCGTGCGCGTGGACGTGGGCGGCCGCGCCTGGCTGGGCGAGGGCGCCACGCCGCAAGCCGCGCGACACGACGCGGCGGCGCGCGCGCTGCACGACCTGCGCCCGCACCCCGCGCCCGCCGCCGCCGCGCTCGCGCCGCACGATACCAACGCCGCTACAGACGAAAACGGTATCCTAATTTTTTTTATTGTAAAACTGTAACAAAGGTCGTTCGACAGTGGCTTATATAACTGATCATAAACTCCGTGTTATTGGGTCTGTGTGTTCCAACATCATTGAAAAACAGCTGTTACACTTAAATTGTTTCCATTTTTTTTGTTTAAATGATGAGTTTAAAATCGAGAGATAATCATTATAACTGATAACGAATTCGGGAATTATAGAGAAAACTTAGTGCTACTAATTTACGTTGCTCTCCGATTTGTTTATTTAAAATACGTAGAAGCGCACTTATTATTTACACTTTATCTTTTCATAATCATATAATTCATATTAATCAACTTAAAATCGATTTAGAATTTGCAAATTAAAATACCATACATCACATTAAATTATGACAAGTCACGGATAATATATCAACTAATTAATATTAATTGCTGGCTTTAGAACCGAAACACATTGCTGTATGGTAGGGAAAATATATTTTGCACTTACAACTGATAACAACAATTTCAAACACTTGCCTACTTTATTAATTGTGCACTGATTAAGTAACATGAATTAAATTAAAAAAACCTCACTTTACGTTAATTGCATTATTTTTGGAAATATAAATCAAAAATATATAAATTAAATTTCAGGGGAAGGAGGTGATTTATTGAATTCTGAAGTGAAGTCTCCGGTGTCACTTGTACATGAGATTGCTTTGAAACGAAATCTCACTGTTGATTTTGCTGTCAAATCTGAGCGCGGACCTCCACATATGAGGGTGAGATTGGATTTACTATAATTTTTTCTTGAGTTCTCAATCACAACCTCTACTTATTTTTATATCTAAATATATTTTCTCCTAAAAGTGGTCGCAAGCGTGTCCATAATACACAAGTTATATTGACCATGTGACCTTTATCTATACTAATATATAAATCTACAGTGGTTTTTACGGATGTTCCGTTATAACTACTGAACCATGCATCCGATTGACTTGAAATTTGGTATCTATGTAGAAAATACATGTAATTAATGGATAGGCTAATATTTATACGAGTGTTGGACTCCCTACACCAGTTGCGGGGGTGTTAATTATGAGAATCTTTGTAGGGCTGAGAAATAATAATATTAATTTTAAATGCCCAGCGATGCGGACGGTTACAGCTAGTAATTTATAATGCCAACTACATATAACAACAAATTACGCAATAGTTGTATTGAAATTGCTGGTCACACACACACACACAGGTATTCGTGACGACATGCACTGTGGGCGAGATAGAGACGGAGGGCGAGGGCAACGGCAAGAAGGTGTCGAAGCGTCGCGCGGCCGAGCGCATGCTGGAGGAGATGCGGCACCGCTGGCCGCTCGCCGCGCTGCGCCCGCGCCCGCCCGAGCGCCGCCGCCCGCACCCCGCCAAGAAGAAGCCGCGCAATCTAATCAAGGTTACTCACTTTTTTTTAATAATCTTATTGCTTACTACTGAAACTCAAGCACATTTCGCTGTGACTTCCTCGAAATTTATAAAAATATATAATAGTTTTTTTACACGCTTTTTTTTACAAAAAAATCATTTTTCCTAACACTATTTTTAATTCAAATTTATTAAAATTTATATTCTATTCTTTAGTTAGATTTTCTATAAAAGCGTATTTTGTTAGTTTTTTTAAACTATTATTTGTTTTTCATTTTTTAGTTGAATTTCAATTTTTTAAATTTTTTTAAAATATTCAATTGTCATCGGGCCTTAATAAGTATATCAAATTTCGAATGAATTTTACGTTTTGAAGGGGCTCACAATCGTGTTCAAAGATTCCGTTACATACTAACATACATACGTCTGAAACTAATAAAAGCATATTAAAAATATATAATATATTACATTGCTTCCCTCAAGTGAAGTTTCAGTTATGTATCAGACAGTAGAAAATACATGCTCTTGGGATGTGGAGTTACTGCTTTTTTGTATGACTATCATAGATAAAACCTCAAAACTCCGCGGTACACCTACATCTAACGCTACTTCTCGGCGCCATCTTTATTAGACTAGTAACATATCGATGTAGAAACTCAATCAACTGAGGGAACGATTGATGGAGAAAGAGGCTAGTTAGTGTTCACGACACCTCGTACACTCACACCGTAAATTATCTATTAAAATAAAAAATAATTAGAATCGAGCCAGACTTCTCGTAATTGTTTTGACACATAAGTAAATCGTCAAGGCTTCAATTACTCGTGTGTCAATATTTTTTTTGATAAAATAAAGTAAGTAAAACACGACATATAAAGTAGTAGCAGTGTTTGTATAGTAGTTAAGACATGTTCCACATGTTGTTGCAGGAGGGCAGCGTGTGCAGCGGGTCCGGCGGCGGCAGCCCGGGCGGCGACAACCCCATCTCCCGGCTGGCGGTGGTGCGGCACGCGGCCCGCGCGCGCTCGCCGCACTACGCCGTGCTGGAGGAGCGCGGCGCCGCGCGACGCCGCGAGTTCCTCGTGCGCTGCGACGCGCCGCCGCACTCCGCCACCGGCCGGGGACCCAACAAGAAGACCGCCAAGCGACGCGCCGCGCACAGTAATTACGACACCCTTATTCTTATATTTAGATACTAGCGACCCGCCCTCGCTTCGCTTCGGAAACATTAAATTTTATTATTGAATAGTTGAATCCCGCGATGTTACCCGCGGTTATTGACGTATCGCGGGTGACGCCACGGTGCGAAGCTAGTCAAAAAAAAGTAGCCTAAGTCACTCCTTATATTATCAGCTACCTGTCAATGAAAGTCCCGTCAAAATTGGTCCAGCCGTTCCAGAGATTAGACGGAACAAACAGACAGACAGACAAAAATTGTAAAAAATGTTATTTTGGTTTATGTACCGTATATATTTATTTCTATGCATGTAGTAAAAAGCGATTATTTCAAAATTACAAACAGATACTCCAATTTTATTTATATGTATAGATAACCAGTACAGTACGTACACCGCGAAGTATTTGCTGATTCGTGATTGACGAGTCTACTATAACTTTTAATTTAAAATCAATCTGTTATAAATAACTAAAAAAACTAACGTTTTTTATTATTTCAAGTAAAACTCAACTATGACTAATCGTGTACAATCCATGGTTGAGTTGCCGTTTATTTTGGTTTTGAATGAAAAGTGCACTCATGAGCCGCCAGTATTCTTTACTAGTTGGTAGTAGAACGTATTGTCAGCCCGCACGCGACGCAATCATGCGTTTCAGTTTGAAGAGTAGGGCAGCTGGTGTACAATAAAATTTCAACCTCAAAGTGTGTCCTATAATCATTTGACACCTCGAGCTCATCTGCAGACCTAAATTATAAAAAAATGCTCACACTTATCATCAAAACAATCATAAATACAAAGCAATGACATTTTCAGATGTACTTTTAGCAATGGAAATGATAACAAACGGCTCGACTGGCAACACAGCCACAGTCAACGGCTCCGAGCTCAGCACTAGCGTCTCTAGCGATGGAAGTAAATCTAATGGAACCGATAGCAAAAACAAGGTGAGGTGCTACTCATGCCATTGAAATTAGTTTTGATTCTGGATTCAACGAAACAAGCGATTTCATATAAATGGATTTTATATGCAAGTTGTTTACCTTGAAGTTTTATTGTTGATTTTTTGGCTTTCAATATTGGAGAATAGCGACCGGTTTTCAAATCTTGAGTATCACCCAGGTACAATAAACGTGTAATAATTTATACTAGTGGCCCCGCAGTAGTCGAGATTCGACTAATTAATTGAAATTATAAGCTTAAACATTATTATGGTTCTATTGTCAAATACTATTTATATTTCGATAATATAATCACAATATTCGCCAAAACTACACTATAGATCAATAATATTAAAGGCAAACAATATTAATCTATTATCAAATTTGACCACAGACTTTAAACAATAATAAAAGTTTCCCAAATGACATTAAATAAAGAGTATATTTTTATGTATGTGTTATGTCAAATACATGAAAGTGTGTAATGCTTTTTTTAATGATTTAATGCATTTTCTATGCATAATTAAAAAAAAATTAGCATTCTGCACTTCTTCTCTATATTCTCTATAAGTATAGAAAATTTCATACTGCTCCGTCCAGGCAATTTTCGCAAAAAGGGATACAAAGTTTTTGCTTCACGTATTAATATATATAGATGTCACATGTAGTTCGCTTTTAAGAGTACAGAAATATATTTCAGGTTAGCGATACAGCGGCCAGTGAGACCCGACAGCCGGTTCCGGGCGTGCTACTCATGGATTACCAACAACGAGGAGGAACCCCACAAACACAAACGACTAACGGTAAGAACAAACGCGACAGGCGAAATAGTTTCTTGAAACGAAAATAACACAAGTAAAACAAAATGAGTTATCAATCTCATGCACCATTAACTAATTTGTTAATATGAGCCTTAAAATTGTGTTATTAATGGCAACCAATTTTAATAAAACGAAACGCAAAAAATAGTTAACCAGGTTCAATTGATACGGCACAGAAAACAGTTCAGCTGATAAGATTAGCGTGCACAGAACAAACATACCTGCCCTGCCTATTTCTGTCTTGAAGCAGTAAAGCGTTTCGGTTTGAAGGACGGGGCAGCCGTTGTAACTATGCTGAGACCTTGGAACTTGTATCTCAAGGTGGGTGGTGCATTTACGTTGCATTTACGTTGCAGATGTTTATGGGTTCCAATAACCACTTAACACCAGGTGGGCTGTGAACTCGTCCACCTATCTAAGCAATAAAAAAAAACATACACTGAAAAGTTTTCTTAGGTTTGCTTTAGTTAATGTGTGTGAATAATTTTATTTTACAGGTGTCACCGATACAGTTACAAATAGCACTAGTAATTCCACTCCAGCTGTGAGCAATAACAGTACTACGACTTCGCCTGGGACGACGCCCGGAGCCAAAGATCAGCTCATGTATCTCTCGCAGCTCCTCGGATTTACAGTGCAGTTTTCAGATTTTCCTAAGGTAATCTTTTTTAAACTTAGCGGTTGATTTATATTAAAAGTGTAACGGTAAAAATTCCTGGTCCCTGTATATGTACTGGTGACTGACACAAAAAAATAGAGGTCTATTAATTAACTGGTACTGTCACGAATAATACAACGTTAAGACTTTATATTCAGAAAGGTAGGATCTAACGTCGGCGTCGACTTGCCAGCGTTGATTTCCTAAATCTGTATAAAGTAGCGGAAGCTTTGTATCGTCTTATACCCATAGACAGCCCACTAAGTTTCTCGCCGAATCTTCCCAGCGGGTCGAGTTTCCGATCCGGTGGTAGATTCTGCAAAGCACGGCTCTTGCTAGGGTTCGTGTCGGCAACAACGTTAGGTTTGAGCCCCGTGAGCTCATCTACTAATAAGGGTTACGCTGAAATAGCCTCTCAAGGCTCTCAGCTTAGGTAGAAAAAAAAAGCATGTGAAGGTATTACGTTTGTGATGTGCAGCGCAACCACGGGGAGTACCTGTCGCTGGTGTCGCTGTCGACGGAGCCGCCCGTGATGTGCCACGGCGGCGGCGCCTCCACCGCGCACTCGCACGAGCAGTGCGCCCGCGCCGCCCTGCGCGCGCTCGCGCTCATGGGGCTGGACGCGCCCGACCACGCCGCGTTAGTACTCTATACTCTATACCACTACTTTTGACATCAACTCTTCACACAATTTTGGGCGTTTCCTATAAAGTATAGATCCAAGCCATTAATTGAAAAAGAACCATTAATTTTTTTATTTTTTTTTATTGCTTTGATGGGTGGACGATCTCACAGCCCACCAGGTGTTAAGTGGTTACTGGAGCCCATAGACATCTACAACATAAATGCGCCACTCACCTTGAGATAAAAATACTAAGATCTCAGTATTGCTACAACGGCTACTCCAGCGTTCAGACCGAAACACATTACTGCTTCACGGTAGAAATAGACATGGTGGCGGTACCTACCCGCGTGGACTCACTAGAAGTCTTAGTAAAGCTATAAATTTGTCATTAATGATTATGTTCCTAAGTTACCATTAAATTTTAAATTAGTTTCAAATAGGTTGCAAGTTGCCTACATCATATAAATATTTCATATCGCATGTTCTATTCGTAAAACGATTGTAAAACTATTTCCAGTGTTCCGAGTACTCCGAGCAAACCGAGCGTCGCCATCACAAACGGAATAACAGAGTGACGGTGTCTCCGCGCGGCGTGTAGTTGATTAGAAGACGCCATTCATTCTCTCTTATTTGGTTTTCTTTCAACTCGATGGCAATATATAGTGTGTGTGTGTGTGTGTGTTTGATTATGCGAGGACGTGTAGGGATCGTGACACACGAGCGGTAACAATCGATATCTTTATGATGTAGCACACTGCCCCCTGATCTCGACTTCATAAGTTTCAATCTTTATTTTCATTTTTTTATGTATTTCAAAAAGATTTGTTTTTTGTATATTATAAATATCTGTCAATTTATGAAATGTAATAGTTTTTATTTTACGATTAATTAGTTTACGATTCGGAATCTTTTATCACAAAATAGATTTAATTTTGTTTTCGGGACGATTGTTTGAATTAATGTTTTTGACGTTTCAATCGTTTCTCACAGTCGTCGATTAGAATGATCAGATAAATTTATTGAATCTTGATCGGACATCAAGCCTGCCTACGATAAGGCGGGCGATAATTAAATTTAGAGTTTATTAATATTTATGATAGTGAAAAACGCGACGCGTTCTGCGAAGTCGAACCGAGTGATAAAATTGAGATTGAGCAGCTCTTGGCGGCCACCGGCAGAACACTGATCGATTATTATAATATATTTATCTCGAGTTTATGCGAGTTTGTTTACGGAACATTCGGTGGTCTGCTGCAGTCTCGACGAACGCTAAAGTTACACCATGCGGCCATGGTGTCCCCTTAGTTTAGCTAATAGAAATAATCGCCGTAATCCTTGTAGTTTAGCAATAATGTTAAGTTCTTTAGTCGTATTGTGCGAGTCTCTGTAATTCAGTATTTTGCCCCGCATCTCTGGTTTATATGTATAATAATTTAAGGACGAACTTGGGTACGGCGATTAGACCACATGGCCTCGGTTTTAAAATCACCACAGTTGTGCTTATTAAAACTATTTATTCGACCCTAGCCTTTGAAATGTTTAATTGTAGATCTACATTTATTCAGTCAGGCACCTTTGATATAATATTAATATCGTAGTTGCTTATATTATTTAATAATTGTGTAATTTTTGCATGAACCCTAATGAATATAGAATAGCAACTAACAAATAATCTTACCATTCGATTAAAGGTATTATTTATGTATTTGTAATAATATAGGTAATGTGTTTTATATGGTTTATCGGATTCAGGATGATGTTATTGCGCCGTCGATCTAGATAATTTCACATCCTTTTTTGTTGATTGTACATTTCACTGTAGCGGGTCTGACGTTTAATAAAATTCTTATAATTATTAAGGATACAGCTGTAAGTTCTCTGTCTTATGTGAAGAGAAAGCAGTATGTCTTTGTTCTAATTAAACATTTTAAATCGAGGCCATCGAAAGTATTTCTTAAAGTTTCAAGTTGCATAAGCAACTGAGCGTTAAGAAATTGTTGATAAAACTATGTTATTGGTGATTGTAAAGCCGAAAAGTGTTTTTATTTATTTGTTTAAAGTAACTAATACATATTTTATTATCGTATGGTAGGAGTGATTCCCAACCAAACTTGTGCTTTTAGCAATGTATATTAAGGACAAGAATAAAAGTTGAACACAAATCGATGTTTTATTTTGAAGGTTATATTTGTCATAAATTCAAAATTTAACATGAATTAATTGTTTTCGAAGGCCAAAATAGATGTATACTGTCTTATTATTGACAGGAAAAGATTATTAAGTGAGATGACTATATACTGGTGGTAGGACCTCTTGTGAGTCCGCGCGGGTAGGTACCACGGCCCCGCCTATTTCTGCAGTAATGCGTTTCGGTTTCAAGGGTGGGTTCGCCGTTGTGACTATACTGAGACCTTAGAACTTATATCTCAAGGTGGGTGGCGCATTTACGTCGTAGATGCCTATGGGCTCCAGTAACCTCTTACCACCAGGTGGAATGCGAGCTCGTCCACTCATCTAAGCAATAAAAATAAAAAAAAAGATGAACTAGAAGCCGGTAATAGATCAACAGAGGAGCTTAGCTATTATATAGACGATAAACAAAAATAAATTGAACTATTTATTTCCTATCTAAGGCCCTTTTTTCGCCTTCCTCAGTTGCAGGTCACCACACTCAATAAATCAACAATTATTATTAAAACGTGTATTTTAGGCAGGTTGAATAAAATTTTCATTTTAGAAAAACAATGTTTTATTTAATAAAAACAGCAGCATTACTTAACAAAATCACAATGTCTCAGTAGACCTCGAGGTAGTCAACGACACAGTGTTTCTGGTATATTTACATAATACTATGTGCATTCGTATGGATAATAATTTTGCTATGGCAACATTTATCATTTTACAAACTTCAGACCCAAAGCTTGCGTCATGAAACATAGGATATCAGTGTGTTCGTCAATCTGAAAAAAAATAAAGTCCCCTTTAAACAGTTTAAAGCACAATTTACACATCTAATATATATAAATCACGTGTCAAGTTGTTTGTCCGCGATGGACTCCTAAACTACTTAACCGATTTTAAATTAAATTGGCACACCGTGTGCAGTTTGATCCAACTTGAAAGATAGGATGGTTTTTATTTCGATTAATGGTCGCAATATTTATTAAAACNTGAAAAAAAATAAAGTCCCCTTTAAACAGTTTAAAGCACAATTTACACATCTAATATATATAAATCACGTGTCAAGTTGTTTGTCCGCGATGGACTCCTAAACTACTTAACCGATTTTAAATTAAATTGGCACACCGTGTGCAGTTTGATCCAACTTGAAAGATAGGATGGTTTTTATTTCGATTAATGGTCGCAATATTTATTAAAACAATCCTGTAAAATTAGTAAGTTGTGAGATTATACAGTTTTAATGCGAGAAGACGATATGTATTATATTATCTATTCTTCTATATTTATAATATAATAGACATAATAGATATTATAATATAAAGTAACTATTAAAGAATACGTACAATTTTAGTGGTGGGTTTTCCGCCGCCGTGCCCCGCCTTGGTGTCGAACCTGGCGAGCAGCGGCGCGCGCTGCGCCGGCGAGCGCCCCGCCACGTGCTGCAGCTCGGCCACGAACTTGAGCGAGTGCAGCGGCACCACGCGGTCGTCATGGTCCGCCGACAGTATCAGCGTCGCCGGGTACTCGGGCCGATCTAGCAATGTCAACTCTATTTCAGTACAAGAAGATGGAAAATGCTGCAACAGGGGAAGCTGCCTTGAACGTTACGCGTGCAACAAAAATTCTTAGAAGTTATATAATATATAATTATAAACACATCAAATAGTTTACTAGTTTTTTGTCTATAAAACTAAATTTACTTGAAAATGTATCAAAAAACAAGTACGCCTCAAGGATAAAACGCCCGGCGTACTCGTCTGAGGTTGGAATCAGGTAGGCACCATTTTTTGTAATGAAATTCGTACTTGGCACATATTAACGAATGACCACCACGACGAAAGAACAACATCGTGCAATAAAATAAATCCCACAAAAAATATAATATCGATAATGAATCGGTTTGAAGAGAGTTAAATTGAGACTTCGATTGTCTCAAACTGAGTGACGTCCTTCCATTGGTTATGTCCACAGACCCTGGTAACCAGTTAACCTTTTATTTTAAAACAATGTTTTACTTATAGCAGACCTGGTGCGCCTCTCAACTTACAAATGCACATTCAACATAGGGAATAACAACATGAACTCACTCTCGCTCGGCGGCTGAATGTTGTGTAAGGGCGAGTACTTCAGCAAGTATTCGAACTGGGTCTTATTGTCGGAGCTTCCGTAGTCAGACACCCAGGCGTGTCCTATCGTGAACTTCTGGAAGCGTAGCATGTCAAGAACTCTGCAGACACAACAAGGATGCGTTAGTACTGTATGACTGGTGGTGGTACTACTGGTGGTAGGACTGGATCAGACTGCTAGGACTTCTTGTGAGTCCGCACGGGTAGGTACCACCACCCCGCCTATTTCTGCCGTGAAGCAGTAATGCGGTTTGAAGGGTGGGGCAGCCGTTGTAACTATACTGAGACCTTAGAACTTATATCGTCTTCTCTCATTCAAACTGTATAATCTAAAAATTTACAATTTTACAAGAGAGTGTTTTAAAGGTTTAAAATGTGATATTTTTAATATTAATTATCTTTATAACTATATATTAAATATCTTTGTAACACTTAATTTTTTATTTTTTACCAGCTACATTATCTGTCTTTTAAAATATTTATTAATTTTGTTAATAGTAATCAAAACATAGGTAAACTAAAAAAAAAAAACTAAACTACGCTTTTTTGACATTGTTTATGAGAAAAATACTGGTGATACCAACTGATTCCGCATATTAACTCATTTTCGAAAATTTTTGGAAACTGTACACTTTTAATGCGAAAAGACGATATGTCAAGGTGGGTGGCGCATTTACGTTGTAGACGTCTATGGGCTGTGAGCTCTTCCACCCATCTAAGCAATCACAGCATCAGGTCTAGCAGCGGGTACTGTCGGCGACTCACCCGACCTGCACGACGGCGGCCCCGTAGAGGTCGGGGCGCTGGTTGATGCAGGCGGCGACGAGCAGGCCGCCGTTGGAGCCCCCCTGGATGGTGAGGAGGGCGGGGCGCGTGTACCGCTCCGACACCAGGTACTCGGCCGCCGCCTGGAAGTCGTCGAACACGTTCTGCTTGTTCAGCAGCCGCCCCGCGTTGTGCCACCTCTCGCCGTATTCCCTGTTCGTTACATAAACAACTTGTTAGGTAATTAGTTCTTATTGTTATTGTTATACATTGCTGGCTCAGTTCTGCCGCGAAGCAGTAATGTATTTGAAGGGTAGGACATGTTTTTACATGACATATTTATTTGTTTTATACATCAGATACCAGCGTCTTCCTCAACTTCACTCCAGACCCAGTGAATCAATATATTGTTTTGAAATTACATTAAAATACTTATTTATGTATCTACAATCCGTTTATCTGGCCTTTTTTTTATGAAACTTTGGCATTTTAATATCACGGTCGTTTATTTAAAGGGGACGAGTGGGAAGGGTGGAAAATATCCATATTATTACGACTGTTAGCCCCTAAATCACCTTATATAATAAAATATACAAAATAAACTCATTTACATGTACATTTATTTATAACTAAAAGCAGTCTTTGATATTTCGTGCTTCGTTTTTTTTTTTAATTACTTCTCCGCAGCTGCTTATCCCTTAGTTTATCTCATGTAGGGTGCAAAATGCAAAAATACTGTTACAGTGACTGCTTACAAATTGCCAAAGACACGAGCCTGTAGTTCAAGTTTTTTTTTATTGCTTAGATAGGTGGACGAGCTCACAGTCCACCTTGTGTTAAGTGGTTACTGGAGCCCATAGGCATCTACAACGTAAATGCGCCACCCACCTCGAGATATAAGTTCTAAAATCTCAGTAAAGTTAGAACAGCTGTCTCACCCTTTAAACCAAAACGCATTACTGCTTCACGGCAGAAAGAGGCGGGGCGGTGGTACCTACCCGTGCGGACTCACAAGCGATTCTACCACCAGTAAATGTCTGCAGTTCACGCAGTTCAGTCAACTCACCCGCCGCCCCTGATGTTGGGGATGGCGACGATCCCGTTCATGTGCTGCATGAAGACGAGCCGCGTGACGCTGAAGCCGGGCTGCACGTTGATGTTGAAGCCGCCGTAGCCGTACAGCAGGACCGGGTTCGAGCCGTCGCGCGGCAGATCCTGTCAGCATAGGGATGTGCTCAGTGGGGGCAGCTCTACTCACACCACATCGTCTTTTTTTTTAAGGGATTTTATGTACTGGTCGCTAAGACCTTTAAGTCAATGAGATGATATGGGATGACATATAATCTTAGTAAAATGATGGTCATTTACTGAGATTTTTTCAGTGGACTTTTTGGAGGATCCCGAGATGTTACGTCCAGCNAGATCCTGTAAGCATAGGGATGTGCTCAGTGGGGGCAGCTCTACTCACACCACATCGTCTTTTTTTTTAAGGGATTTTATGTACTGGTCGCTAAGACCTTTAAGTCAATGAGATGATATGGGATGACATATAATCTTAGTAAAATGATGGTCATTTACTGAGATTTTTTCAGTGGACTTTTTGGAGGATCCCGAGATGTTACGTCCAGCGGCTTTGTTTCATTTTCCCACATTTGTGCACTTTCGCAGATATTAAATAGTTAATAAACCACTGTATTACACATTTAAACCAGAAGAAACACTAAATAGAAAAAAATAAAACAAGTCACACAACTTCACTCCTCGCGTTCCCGCCAAAAAGTCCCATATCGTCTTCTCGCATTAAAAGTATACAATTTCCAAAAATATTCGAGATTGAGTTGATATGCGGACTCATTTGGTATCACCAGTATTTTTCTCATAAATACTGTCAAAAGAGCGTATTTTAGTATCAGTTTTTCTTTTAGTTTACCTATGTTTTGACTACTATTAACAAAATTAATACACAATTTTTTCTTATTTTATAAGATATTATAATTGGTAAAAAATAAAAAAATAATGTCGCAAAGATGATTAATATTAAAAATATCACATGTTAAACCTTTAAAACACCCTGCTTTCAAATTAGAAGTTTTGAGATTATATCGTTTTAATGCGAGAGGACGATACGAGGCGGTCAGCGCAAAAGTGGCCAATCCCACAATTTTTCATATTCGGATTTATATATTGCAATTTATTCAAAACATCTTTTTTTATCAGGAGGAAATCGCCGGACTTTCCGCCCTCTACTGGGGATGGAGGGCGGAGTATGTCAGAGTCGAACCGACTATAACCTCCTGTCGCTCAGCAACCAACGTCCAAACCTCGCATGAGACAGAACTCATGAAAAGGCAAAGGGGGAAAAATGAAGCGTTTAGTGTGGAGCACATCTCTCCAAAACAAGTTTTGATGCAAAACTGGCCTATCCCTAGTTTCACCCATAGATAACAGATGCCTTTGTAAACATTATTTTCGCGCGTATTGTTTTTGCCTACGAAGTAGTGTAAAATTAAAATGAAATCTCATGATCTTCATATTTATTAGGCCACCTTTGCGGCCTCATATATGGGACACGTGTGCCGTCCTCCTTATTTCTGCTTTCAAGTATGTTTCACGGTTCGTCTACAGGTTTCGGTAAACATTTAACACAAGGCGGGCCGAGAACTAGTCTGTTACTCACATATAACCCGATAAGTGTCATTACCATAGTTATCATAACCATATTAAACATTAAATTATAGAAATAAATATAGGCATCTCGTTTTTACCATCACACCGCCCGCCACCGGAGTAGAGTTCATCCATACTACCTGGAGCCACTGCGGTCATCCACAGTGCGTTTCCAGAGGTCTTTTTTGCCACGTACCATCCGGCTATGGAATGAGCTCCCCTCCACGGTGTTTCCCGAGCGCTATGACATGTCCTTCTTCAAACGAGGCTTGTGGAGAGTATTAAGCGGTAGGCAGCGGCTTGGCTCTGCCCCTGGCATTGCTGAAGTCCATGGGCGACGGTAACCACTCACCATCAGGTGGGCCGTATGCTCGTCTGCCTACAAGGGCANAAAAAAAAAAAAAAAAAAAAAGAAAATAACGATAAAAACATTTAAATATTTAACTATTCCATAGTTTTTCGTGACCATTTTTTTTCAAGTAAATTATCAATTGCTAGTTTATATTCTTTTACCTTTTTCGAAATAATGAACATGGGTACTTTGGTGCCGTCTTTACTGGAGTAGAATATCTGTTTGGCCTCGTACTGCGACGCGTCGAATCCTTTGACTGTAACTTCTCTGAACACCTGGGACAAGATTATAACATTACATATATACACACATATGTCTATAGATATAGTGTTCTCATAAAATTATTTTTTATATATATAATTCTACTGTACGTGTCTATGCCACTGAACTCCTCCTAAGCGGCTGGACCGATTTGAATGAATTTCTTTGTATGCGTTTGGGTGGCGCCCTGGATAGTTTCGGTTCACAAATCAGCCCGGCAGATGGCGCTGCAGTCGGTATATATGTTATTATATCGATACTGCAACTAAACGACTGGATCGACTTGAATTAATTTTTGTGTATGCATTCACGGGACGTCTGTCGGGTCCGCTAGTATTACATATATTTTTATAGAAAACGAATTGATTTTAATGTAAGTAAAATGTTTATTTATTTTTTATTTATTGCTTAGATGGGTGGACGAGCTCACAGCCCCCTGGTGTTAAGTGGTTACTGGAGCCCATAGACATCTACAACGTAAAGGCGCCAGCCATCTTGAGATATAAGTATTAAGGTCACAGTATAGTTGTAGTAACGGCTGCCAACCCGAAACGCATTACTGCTTCACGGCAGAAATAGGCAGGGTGGTGGTACCTACCCGCGCGGACTCACAAGAGGTCCTACCACCAGTAATTACGCAACTCATAATTTTGCGGGTTGTATCTTTATTACACGATGTGTTACGATCTCAATATTGTAACAGAATGTAAATGATTAGCTAGCGCCATCTGTCATCAACTGTCAGTCTGTGTAGAACTTTGACAATAAATCTCTAGTCTACTCTCAACCGCAATCTATACTAATATATAAATCTAGTGGTTTTTACGGATGTTCCCTTATAACTACTGAACCATGCATCCGATTGATTTGAAACTTGGTATCCATGTAGAAAATACATGTACTTAATGGATAGGCTAATATTTATATGAGTGTTGGACTCTCTAATAATAATGACATTAAATAATAATGTTAATTTTAAATTCGAAGCGGGCGAGTACGGCTAGTTTACTCATAAAACACGTTTTATTACGCACCTTCGGAGTATACGGCTTCTGTTTGAAGTCCACGTGGTAGATGACTCCCGGCGTGAGGAACGACATGAAGTGATAGAATATTTCCGTTTGATTCTTCTTGCCGGTGAAGCCGACCACGGACCCGACGTCCAACGGGAACGTTTGTATAAACTCGCCAGTTTTCAAGTCGTGCAATTGAAGTACGCTCTGAAATTAAATAATCAATATGAATATTAAAAAAAAAAAAGATTCTCGCGAGTCATAGGCACAATTTTTTTTTTGGATCGCCCTTTAAATACCGAAACGCATTACTGCTTCTCGGCAAAAACGGTCAAGGCAGTAGGTACCTGCCCGTGGGGACTCACAAGGCTACAAAACTATTACGGTACAATCTCGGGAGTTTTTTTTATTGTCATTATATTATTAGCGAAGTTTCAAATAATTTACACTTTTCGTGGTCACCGACGACTAAAGTGTTATATGTCGACACTTGAATAGTCAGCTAACTTATGAATACAATTAAATTGTAAAAAAGTAATTGAAAAAAAACAACAGCATTATGTGGGTAGTTCGAAGGACATTATTATGTAAGTTACGTATACCCTCCATAATGTAAGTATAGATTCATTGGGTAAGCGATACGATTACGGTATTAACATGAAATTGATTCTCTAATGTGTTGTCGCTAAATTGTCTATGCAAGTGTCGAATACACCTTATACCTACTTCGGTCTTATTAACAAACCTTTTGCGTGCCCATATAAATATGTATAAATGGGACGTTAATAATTGCAAAACATTTTTTTAATTAGCATTTATCAGTAATTCAGACGAAGTAGTGACATTAGTTGATAGTTACATAAACTGTGCTAATGCCATATGCAATGTTTATAAGCGTTGTTAGATGTCAGACATGTTATACCTTTAAACGAGCAATTATTGTATATATAATATAATCTGAATCTCGGAAACGGTTCCCACGAATTTCAAAAAATTTAGTATACAGGGGATTTCGGGGGCGATAAATCGATCTAGCTACGATTTATTTTCAGAAAATGTTTTATTCGTATTTTCAATAATCACCTCTTCCCGAAATCTATTGGCGAATAATAATACAATTTTTCTTAATTGAGGGCAACTAATCGCTTTAAAGACACAACAAGATGGCGTTATCGAAAAAAAAACCGAGCAAAGCTCGATTATCATGAAAGAGAAATTGAAATTTTGAAATACGTCACCTTGACGTCCCTGATGTAGTGTATGACCAGTTTATCTTGGTCTACGGCGGCCGCCCAATCCAGCACGTCCGTCGGGTGTTCCTGCAGACAACAAGCGCATTAGTGTAACAACGTGCGACGCTGCCTTAACCAAATAATTGAGCAGCATTTATTTTCACGCATTCAAAAATTACTATAAACCCAAAAACACTGAGGTTTCGAATCTGGCTGCACCTTAATACGAATGCGTTCAAGACGTATCGTCGTAAACCTTCGAACTTACGGGTACTAACGTCCGCCAGTTTTCCTTGGCGGGATTCTGGAGGTCGATCATGATCAGCCTGTAGTTGGGAGCATTCTTGTTCGTGCGGATGATGCATACAGAATCCTCATTCGTGACGTACTGAAAAATAAATAAATTAATATTTATAATAGTGTAAAAAAGTAGTTTAAAAAAAAATTGGTATTTCCTTTTCCAATTTCGGTAAACTGAATTTTTGAATATATGAAAGTGAATATTGACGTCACTATTCAAATGCATGAAACTACAATGCTTATTAATTGCTTATTTCCACACGGACTTTAAATTTGTTTTGGTTGATCGACCGTGTTCATGGTTAGGTTTGTCACCGTTCTAGTCGAACTCCAAAGAGTTCAACGTGTAATCTAGACACACAGATACAGCCCACTGAGTTTATCGCCAGATCTTCTCACAGTGGGTCGCAATTCCGATCCGGTGGTAGCCTCATTGAAGCTCTGCTCTTACTAGGGCTGTTGTTAGCAAACTCTCTCAGATTTCCGCCCGTGAGCTCACCTACTGGTTCTCGGGTAGCTGAAATAGCNTCTAGTCGAACTCCAAAGAGTTCAACGTGTAATCTAGACACACAGATACAGCCCACTGAGTTTATCGCCAGATCTTCTCACAGTGGGTCGCAATTCCGATCCGGTGGTAGCCTCATTGAAGCTCTGCTCTTACTAGGGCTGTTGTTAGCAAACTCTCTCAGATTTCCGCCCGTGAGCTCACCTACTGGTTCTCGGGTAGCTGAAATAGCAATTAGGTGAGCAAACAAAAAAAATGCTTGATTTTTTTTAAACCTTTAAAAATCTTATTTTTTATTTATTGCATAGCTTGGTGAACTCACTGCCTGCCGTGTGTTAAGTGGTTACCGGAGCCCATAACCATCTACAACGTAATTGCCCCCACCTACCTTGATCTACGAGTTCTAAGGTATTAGCATAGTTACAACGGCTGCCCAATCCTTCAAACCGAAACGCATTACTGCTTCCCAGCAGAAAAAGGCGGGGTGGTGGTCCCTACCCGTGCGGACTCACAAGAAGTCCTACCACCAGTAAACATGTGTGTTTGAAACGGATAAGTATAATAAAGCGTCTAGAGAGTGTTGCGTGTTACTGAGGATAACAGCGGTGATAGAAACACCCTGTATTTTTAGTTTGATTGATCACCTCGTAATCGGCTTCGAATTCCTCGACGACGGGCATGAGCGGCAGCTTCCCGTTGATTTCCGGGTGCTTGCTGAGGTCGGCGAAGAACAGCAGGTTGTCGCGGCTGTCGCGCACCGGGTACACGAGCAAGTACCGGCCGCAATCAGACACGTCGGCTACGCTGTGACAAGATATTTAAATTTTTTATTTTTTTATTGTGAGGTTTTGTGTTGAGGTTTTATTGTGCGTTGTGTGTTGTCCACCGAATGTTCACCATTGACTTTCACGGTGAAAGAATAACATCGTTTAACAAAAATCAAACTCGCGGTGGCAGGACCTCTTGTGAATCCGCACGGGTAGGTAGGTAGGTACCTATTTCTGCCGTGAAGCTGTAATACGTTTCGATTTGAAGGGTGGGGCAGTCGTTGTAACTATACTTGAGATCTTAGAACTTATATCTCAAGGTGGGTGGCGCATTTGCGTTGTAGATGTCTATGGCCTCCAGTAACCACTTAACACCAGGCGGGATGTGAGCTCGTCCACCCAACTATGCAATAAAAAAATCTTATCGAAGCGGTCAATAAAACACTACGTACAATTATATGCCTATTCGCGTCAGCAGCCGCGGTGGATCGCTGTCCGTTAATGACCGCTGACTGACCAACGTATATACGTTAGCTTACTAGTAGCATAGTAAGCTAAGCGGGGCGGGGTATTATTCCCCTACATTATTATTCACAAACACAGTTAAAGGCACAGGACACCAAACTAACAGCCTTGTATTTTTATTATTTTAATTTAAACAAGTACAGAAAACTTTGCGGTTTACGGTACGGCTTACGGTTTTTCCCTACCTATTAGTTGGAGGCTAGGGAGAAGTGTTTCTAATCATACGACCACCGCTGTATTTCCTTAGCAACAAAAATAAAATGTTTTATAACGAATTTATGTTACCATATTTATGGATTGGTTGTTTTTTTTATTATTATTTTTACTAATGCCAGCACTCACATTCTCCACAGCGGTTCCTCAGGAAACTCCACAACAACAACGTCTTCGGACTGCGACGTGTTTATCCGGTGATAGCAGAGTTTCTGGTCGTGATTCACTTCAGTTTCCGATCCGTCCGTCTTGCCGGTCTGTTTCGGGTACATCTGCGTTCAAAATTAAACACCGTTTTTGTTAATATTTCACTTCGGTATATTTGGAAATTTGGGCAAACGAGCTTAGCGGGTTACGTGAGTCCATAACAACGTCAATAGGGATACGAAAGTAAGATCAAAGTCTCAATAGTATTGTAGAACAGCTGTCCCCACTTTTCAAATCAAAGATTCAAGGCAGAAATAGGCAGGGTAGTGGCTTTAGTAAGCCTGAACGGTGCGAATCAGTTAGGTTGGGTTCACACGGGATTGTCCTGCACGTTTATTTGCAGTATACGTCTTAACGAATGAATAGTGACACATACATTGAACACCGAACTAGTAGATGAACTTACGAGGCTCAAACCGGGAGTATTACTAACACCGGCCTTAGCAAGAGCTTAGCTTAGCTTCGCAGAATCTACCACCGGATCGGAAACGCGACCCACTGAGAAGATCCGGCAAAGAAACTCAGTGGGCTGTGTCTATGGGTTAATTTACTCGTCGAGCCCTTCGTCGCAAGCGACGGGTTCAGCGAAGATGGTGACCGGAAAGGTTGCGTTATAGGTCAGTGCGAGCGTTAGCAACGAGTAGCGTCCAATATTTTAAGAAGTATTTAAAAATATATATTTATTTATTTATCTATACATAATTTAAAATAAATATAATGTAAAATTTGAAGATGTCGCATCTCTTATACACGGCATTCCCTATTACAAGAGCAATCTGATTTAAGGACGAAAAATGAAGAAAACCACAATACTACACATCGAAAAATAAGTTTCACGTCACCGAGTGCGCGTGCACTGTTTTTTTTAATGACATTTAGCTGACCTGAAATAAATGTTCGTGCTCATTTTTATAGTTGAAAAAAAAGTAAACACAAACAACACATCGCCGCTTATTGCTTATAGGTCAAGTTCAACATCTCTACGTAGTCCAATGTCAAACTGGCATGGAAACGGACAAAATAGAATACAAGTTTTCCTAGTGTGACCTTTTCATCATTCATGATATGAATCCAATATGCACTTACCGAGTAAAACAATCCCTTGTTATCTTTCGTCCACGACATCGAAGCGAATTTGACTTTTTCTAAAACCTCCGGATAATCTTCGCCTAGAATACGACATAACCGTTAAATCAGTAACAGAATTAGCTGTTGAATAAACAAGTGGCTAAAGGTCTCATTATCGGGGCACTAATTTATTAAAAAAAAAAAAAAAAACGAAGAAATGTGATTATTTTTGTGGTTTCTGTACATACATATACGAGAGAAACTTTCTTTTACAAAAATTAACAACCTATTTCTGTAATCAGTCCCGGATTTGGTTAACGACATAGTCAGTTGAGTCTCGTGTTTCTTTCCATGATAATAATATTATACAGTAAAAGATCCTTATTCCCGTTTCCTTCATTCGCGTTTTCACTATTCGCGGATTACAAAAAATACAACCCAATTCCTACATTTGCGCCTAAAGATTTCTTTATTCGGGGATCTAATCCGTACATACACATTATTATAGAGGATTCCAATATGTACGTATCTAACCGCATATCCTTTGTAGGCGCGCTTTATCATATTCACGGTTTCTGTATTCGCGACATACTCACGGAACGTATATTCCGCGAATAAAGAGCTTTTACTGTATGTAAAACTGTAAGAGTTATGTCGGTATATTAGAAGCAATTACAGGAAGGTTACGGCGGTCTATGGACTGACCACAAATCATCTTTCTTATCAAAGTGCAGACGGGGCGTAATTGTTTTTCTTTTTTCAAGTGTTTCTATATGTCTAATTTATGGCATATTCTACAACCTACATTTTTGACTGATGTTAACATACAAGGTGGTATTACATTAGTCAGTAGTGGGAGTGTGTGTTATCACTTATCATAACATGGTGTTTGCCATCAACAAAAAATTATAATAAATAATTTTTTTTAATGTGAAAAATGATATGAAATTAGATAATACGGGATGAAATATAATCTCAGTAAAATGGTGGTAATTTACTGAGAGTTTTTCTGTGGACTTTTTGGAGGATCCCGAGAAGTTACGTTCAGTGACTTTGTATCAATTTCCCACATTTGTGCACTTTCACATATACTAAACAGTTAATAAACCACCGTTATTACACATTTAAACCTGAAGAAATACTAAATAGACAAAATAAAACTCGCGTTCCCGCCAAAAATTCGTATAAGAGAATAAGAGTGAACAGTAAGAGTGAAAGCTTACCGGTGGCAACGTCTTTGAAATGTATAGCGATCCAATCAGATCCGCTGGCAGAAAGTCCGTACGCCAAGGTGGATCCGTCTTCGGTGAACTTTGTACCGGAAAGCGCCACCGTGCCGTCTTCGGACAGAGTGTTCGGGTCCAAGAACACGCGGGGTTCGCCGTCCAGACCATCTTGCACGTACAACGCACTTAAACAATATTTTGAAGTGAAACTTCTAATGCGACTTCTAACAAGGTTGCGTTAAACGTTTAACGCTACCGTACTAGAAAGAGACAGAGCGAGAGTGAATGCGTAGCACTCGAACCGTAACGCATGCGCGTAGTATACCAGTTACAGGGCCAGTACGAGCGTGTCCAATATTTTAATGAAATAAGTATTTAAAATTTTTTATTTTATTTTTCTATCTATAATTTAAAATATATATAACACAAACGTTGAAGATGTCGCATCTCTTATACACAATATTACCTATTACAAGAGCAATAGGAGCAGATATAAGTAGTATGGATGAACTCTACTCCGGTGGCAGACCGTGCGAATATAAAAACGAGATGATGTGTAATTTCATATATAATATGAAAATTGATTTCACTGTAAAATAAGTGGTATTATTAAATCACTTGCACTTGTAAGATTGAATTGAATACCGATAAGATTATTTCTACTGAAAATCGATTGACACATCGATTGAAACAAATCATATTCGCCCATACAGCTAAGTTCGTGGGTTATAAATCGTATTAAATACGTATATAAGACTTTTTGATAGTTTTAAGGTTTGTTCAATGAAACGCAAGTGAACTTAAATAGCGCTATCGGTATCTCATTTATTAATGGTTTCACTTTAAATATAATATTATGGGTACTTTTCTTAAATGTTATTTTTTATTATTATTTATTATTGCATAGATGTGTGGACGAGCTCACAGCCCACCTGGTGTTAAGTGGTTACCGGAGCCCATAGACATCTACAACGCAACTGCGCCACCCACTTTAAGATATAAGTTCTAAGGTCTCAGTATAGTTACATGTTAGACATTAATTTGTACATCAAATACACATATTAGATCTTTTTCACTCACTTCTGGTTCTGCAGACCGGTGTTCTTGAAGAAGAAGTATCTGCTGCCCTTCCTGAAGGGGCATGAATATTTAGGGTAGTTCCACAGTTCCGTCAGCCTCTCGTTGATCGATTTCTGCACGGGACAGGCGTCTAAATACGGACGCGTTATCTTGTTCTGAGCCTCGACGAATTCTTTGGTTTCATTCGAATCTGGATCTTCGAGCCAACGGTATGGATCTTTGATCTGAGAAATAAAAAAAAATTACTCTAAACATAAATTTAAAATGATTGATCAGTCAATGAAGCCTGATGTATCACTACATAGTATAAAACAAAGTCGCTTTCTCTGTCCCTATATCCCTGTGTATGCTTAAATCTTTAAAAATACGCAACGGATTTTGATGCGCTTTTTTTAATAGATGGAGTGATTGAAGAGGAAGGTTTATATGTATAATAACATCCATTAAATAGTGGAGAAATCAATAATAAATTACAGTTGCCGAAGCGAATCGGGGACGGGTCGCTAGTTCTAAATATACCGAAATTGTTAAATATAATTTTTAGTAATTTTGCATAACTTTTTATTGCCTCTCTAAGCGGATGAGTAAGCGGCGTGTTCGTCGTTGTTCATAAGTATCAGGAATGGCAGTAGTAGGTATAGTCAGCCGCTAGCAACGAGAACTTTTTTCAAAACTTGCTTGATACTTATGTATTCTTTTTTTCATGTCCGATGAATGTATGTCTAATATATTGTGTATATATGAATATATTTGTATTAATGAGAATATAAATATTTATGTTCAAATTGGATATCTATACTAATATTATAAAGCCGAAGAGTTTGTTTGTTTGAACACGCTAATCTCAGGAACTACTGGTCCGATTTGAAAAATTTTTTCAGTGTTAGATAGCTGATTTATTGAGGAAGGCTATAGACTTATATATAACAACACGGTAAGGCCAATCAAAGTGGAGCACCAATAAAGAATGTTTCAAAATAGGGGTTTAAATAGCTCCTTAATATTCTATAATTCAACAATATTTTTATTTTCTACGTAAATGAAGTGGGGGTAGAATTTAGCGTTATGCCAAAGTAACTATTCCACGCGGACGGAGCCGCGGGCAAAAGCTAGTTATTTTATGATTGTACAACATTGTCTGTTATGTGTATGAATGTATACTAACTGTTTTGTAATATATAATTATGTTTTTGTTTTATGGAGTGCATGCACCGCTGCACTCTCCACCACCCTTGGTTGACTGCTAGAGAATAGTTTAGGCATTCAGTTTTTTTTTGGATTGAAGGATTATTGGTGGCCCGGAGGCCGTTCCTGTTTCACTAGGTCAGATGGGCGAGCAAAGGCTCAACCAAGAGGGGCGCGGTTTGCTAACAGATGCCTGAGCGCCTCCGAAGGAGACCTCAATCTTACAACTCAAGAGCAGCTGCTTCGCGAATGAATCTACAACCGGATCGGAATCGCGACCCGCTGAGAAGATCCGGCGAGAAACTCAGCGAGCTGATGCATGGGTTAGGTTGTATATCGAACTCTTTGTCGAGTTCGACGAGTATGGTTACCGGGGAGGCATTAAGTCCGCCACTGTGCTGTTATGCATAAAGACAAATAAATAAGTAATTAAATAAACAAAGTAATATAGTATAACTTCCTTCCTCATATTCCCGTCAAAAGCGCCATTTATTCATTCATACGTTAGTTTTCATAGTGCAAACCCTGATTACTTTGATATTGGGTAATAATGAAGAATGAGCAAGCGTTTTCTTCACTTGAAATATACCCAGAAACCCGATTTATTACAAAAACTGTATTTAAATATCTTTTTTTTTATGCCAGTCTATCGATGTAATTTCCTCTGTAATTTCGGCCAGCGGTACCATGCGCTTAAATTTGATTTAAAGCTTTTTTTTTTCTATGACATTTCGTTTTTGCAACAGGTTTCGCGAGTCAACGCTTCAAAATATATTTCGTATAAAATTTTAACGCGCAAATAAAGCGTTTACGCTTCGTTCAAATCCTGTTTTTTTTTTCTTGACTTATTATTTTGGAATAAATTTTGCGAGTCCTAGTGGTCGTCGAACCGTTCGACTGAACATCCTAGAACACATCTATCTATATATAATATAAAAATGAATTGCTGTTCGTTAGTCTCGCTAAGACTCGAGAACGGCTGGACCGATTTGACTAATTTTGGTCTTGAATTATTTGTGGAAGTCCAGAGAAGGTTTAAAAGGTAGATAAATATGAAAATGCTCGGAATTAAATAAAAATAACAATGTTGTTTTTCCTTTGATGTGTCCCCCGTCGGACGGATTCCTTTTGTTTGTTTTAAGTTTATTTTACACAAAAGTTTAGGTCTCAATTTATCGATTGAGGCACTACGAAGTCTGCCGGGTCAGCTAGTTAAAAATAAATATTTCTTCTTGAATACAAAACGTTACTTTTTATATTTATGAGCATACGGGTCCAAGGTCCGAAAGTACATGGAATAAACAAAATAACCTTTTGAATTTAAAACGTGTTTGGAAAACGTTAATTGAATACATAATGACTTCGCAACAGCGTTTACCGCTATAGTAATGCGAATCTTTAGGAATTTGATTTAATTAGTCGATTTTGACGCTTAATGTCAAACGGTTAAGAAAAAAAAACCAGACGTAATGGCTTGTTGAAAATACTTGTACACTCTCTTGTGTGGTACAGAAAACAATTAATGAAAAACTGAATATCGTTATTTTGATTCTACTTATTCGCTTATGCTGTTTTTGTGTGTGCGGTCTATTCGTATCAAATAATATTGTTTGGTGTATTCGTAACTCGATCGAGGTCAGTGACCGTTTCATGACAAAGGCTTAGGAAGTATTGACTGTTTTCCGTGCTTTCGGTAGAAACCGCAAAAATAAAAAAAATCTTTTTCATTTAACACGATGCTGTGAAGATTGACTCTTTAAAGTTCGACAGGAAGATATTTTTTTTTACATGAATGAAAATTGTTTACTGTTTGTGTGTGTAATATTTTCAGATTTCGTGTAAGTCATGTTATATTATTATTATTTCAATAGTTCACGGGTATGCAATCAAAACAAAAAAACTCTATAAGTACTGGACAGCGTAAATTATCTAATTATCTCCAAGGTTGTACGTGTTATATTATCATATTAATAATACAAAATATTGGTAGACGTGAAAATATGTTCTTTTTAAATTTCCATTAGTGAGCACAATTACCATTTTGAGTGAAGGTTTATTTATTAAAATCGTTTGTGAGATTCTTTTGTATAATGGCATGCTTGTTTGACTCTTTCATTGTTGGCTCGAAATACATTATCGATAGATTTCTATATTTTCCCATTATTTATTATTTGCGTTAAATTCAATTATCTCAGCTCTTAATTTTCTTGAGATTGACAATGCTAATACCGGATTTGCCCTATTTAAGGGTGAGATTTTATTTTTTGTCCTACATGGTTTAGCTGACCATGCCCAATGCAATCTATGCTGGGATGTGAGACTGAAGTCTTCATTGTGTGGTGGTTATCCCGACCATTCTTTCCGGTCACCGTTCTCGCCCAACCCGTCGCTTGCGACGAAGGGCTCGACGAGTAAATTAACCCATAGACACTTCCCACGAGTTTCTCGCTGGATCTTCTCAGTGGGTCGCGTTTCCGATTCGGTGGTAGATTCTGCGAAGCACTGCTCTCGCTAGGGCCAGTGTTAGCAACACTTCGGTTTGAGCCCCGTGAGCTCACCTACACTTCAAGGCGGAGCTGAAATGGACTCTCAAGGCTATCAGCATAGGTAGGTTAAAAAAAATACACTTCTAACCAGAATTAAACGTATGACTGCATTCCGGAGGGAATAAACAAAGTGGAAATATCCACTAGTGTGTTCTCACTTTTATTCCACGAGTCTGTTACAGTTTGAGCCCAGTTTTCGACTGTCCCTCATCCATTACCAAGTATACCAAACACTGCACAATATTATTCCTTTACCGCAGAATTCATTTTTAAACAAATTTTACTTTAGAAGAACGTGTGCAAGAATTTAAATCGCCTCAAAGGTATCGCTTGGCTGGCATTATATCGAACGCCTTTATTTTCTTGATACAATAAACTATTACTTATTCACAAGTACTTGTGACCTAATAAACAGTATTATATATACTGACACGTGTGGTTTATAATGCGTTGTTAGCGAAACTATGTTCCTACAACAAAGTCGTGGGAATCGCAACACGAGGTTTGTACAGTAAGTATAAGTATATTAATAATTTATACGTTTCTTTTAATTGATTTTCTTATGCGCTTAATGTAAAACTATGCTGGTTGATGTAATAAAAATACGAAAAAAAAAACAAATAATCAAATCAAATCAAATCAAATCAAAAAAGTTTTATTCAACATAAATGAAAGTACATACTTATTGAACGTCAAAAGAATTACAGTTTACAATATTAGTGGAAAATTTATATTGAATTATAAAGCAGTTCTTGAATTAGGTAATTAACTTTAGTTGGCTTTTTATCTCATCTTATAATTTCGATTTTAGGTCACCGCCCAGATCGATACCGCCGTCCTGACGTTGAGCCATAAGCAGTTATGAATTCTTTTCAATGGTTGAGTAGTAGCCCTTATCTCGATTTAATTTAGTCTTCGAATTCAAGTCTCGCACAAAATTGGGTATTAAAGGAAGTATTTTTAGAAATTTGGGAGAAAACCCAACACCAATAAATAGATATTTTTCTCCTGTTGCATATTTGTAAAAAAAAAATAAAGTTATGTAAAATTTATTTTCAACTTTCAATAATGAGCTATTTAGATTTAAAGATTTTTTTTATTTTACTCCACAATGTTATTTATAAAATAATAATACGATTATATGGATTTCTGTCACTGGCAATCGCGTGTTCTACTCCGTCGAAGATGAAGTTTACCCGAAATAATTATACTGAAATAACCACAACTGTAACGAAGATCTAAACAGTACTGTTTCGGCTATGCGATACCGGCCTAGTATATTAAGTAAGTAGGTACAATCTACAGATATAAAACTCGAGTGTGTACTCTAGGTATAGACTTCGCAGCGGCTGAATCGATTTCGATGAAATTTTCAGGAAATCTTTAGACTGGGTTATCGGTTTTTGTGAGTACATTGGCGATCTAGGTTTGCCGCTAGGGACGCTGTTCTAACTCCATACAAATTTGAATTAACTTTTACGCGATCGAAAAGTTAAAAAACTCGCACTAAGCACATTTACTAAGTATATTTACTGGTGGTAGGACGTCTTGTGAGTCCCCACGGGTAGGTACTACCACCCTGCCTATTTCTGCTGTGAAGCAGCAATGTGTTTCGGTTTGAAGGGTGGGCAGCCGTTGTACTGTAAAAACTGAGACCTTAGAACTATGAAACATATATGAAAAAACACTGATCTAAATCAAATCAAAAAGATTTTGACTAGTATGGCCTCCCCATATATTCACGAACAGCGGTAAGGATCTAGCCCCTTAAATAAAACGCCAAAAGAGTTTCATAAAATGCGACAAATCCTTCACGTAACTCTTATATTACGAGTCATGTGAACGCCAATTACACACTACTTTTGATTTCGGTAGATGATCCAACGACTAATTTATCGTATAATTAGCCATTGACACTGTTCGACTTTTAAAGTCCGAGACAGAAGGACCTCCGTTGTCGAGTAGCGACAATCCAGGTTATTTTTAGGACAAAGTAACTCCTATCTAATCAAATAAAACATGTAAAAAATAAATATTGTCGGCAGTCTAAGCATGTCTAACGCACCATGCGAGAAAAATTCCCATTCCGGGTCAATATATTTGTTTAGAACATTCGATTCGGGTTCGGATTGTGCTTAATCTTTTTCCTCTGTTTTCGGTATTTATTAAAAAAGTAAATCTTATTTTGGGGCCGTCGAATTTCGAACAATTTGACAATGAGATAGTGATGTT
Source organism: Bombyx mandarina (assembly GCF_003987935.1). The sequence goes on along the minus strand of NW_021011527.1, from coordinate 865,243 downwards.
GTACGCTGAGGTACGTCACGCATATGCGGGTGAAAAACAACGTTACTAGGTTATTCGTAAGTTTCCATAGTTTTTTTTATTGCCCTTGTAGGCAGACGAGCATACGGATCACCTGATGGTGAGTGGTTACCGCCGCCCATGGACCTCAGCAATGTCAGGGACAGAGCCAAGCCGCTGCCTATAGTCATTTCATACTATTTCAATCGTTCTCTGCAAAATACTGCATTTATTTACGTACCTATCCATTTTACAAAACACCTTTACGAACCGGTTCCAAAAATTCAAATTATACAGCCATATACACGTTGATTTCGTTTTTCAATGATTTTTTTGTGTGACTATTACTTAATAAACAAAAAAATTTATAACGGATACAGCATAATATACCAAATGAGCTTTTAATGGCTACGAGTGTCACTCGTGATCGGTTTACGAAAAATTTACATTCAAATATTGTTGCGTACTACTTACTATCTTACTACCTTTTATTATTTCCGCGAGCCGTGAACACACGTAATTCAAAACGCTTCACGCTTAAATATTATCGTGCTAAATTAATTATCGATGTCCGAGTGGGAATGTGTGTATTATAATAATAATTGTATTATTGAAAACAAACAAGAAAAACTTTAATAAATACCTTAGTTCCATGATAGTCGTCGACGACGGTTTCGTCACGTCTCACCGCTGGATAGTCATACGGCATATTCCTTGAGGACAATATTGTCGTGCCGGTGCACTGCGAAAAGGCGCACGCTATTAAAACACATATTATACAGGCACGCATCGCGAACACCAAGCCCATAACTGAGTTGGATGAAGCCAACACGCCCACTTATAAAGGCTAACGCAGCCACAACAGCAAACAGAATATGATCACTGCGAACAACCGTGCGAATGTGTAGGCACTAGGTTAGACAGGTTTTTGACAGAATTATTTTTCGAACGGACCGCGATTGCAGGTTCGTTTTGTTATTAAAACTAGCGACCCGCCCCGGCTTCGGATTATCGTAGCCGAAGTCTGAAAGCACCTAGATTCGAACCAAACGATTTCCTACTTTACGAATGATAATATTCAAGTACTTTGCCTCTTAAATAATATCGAGCTGAGCCCGGGACGCGCTATTTATAGGTTTACCTTGTTTTCGTGTAATTGTTCAAATTGCGATTATTCTTAATTATTCATTTTATATGGTGCCAAGGACAAGAATCGATTTTCCTATTTATTATTCTATGAATTTATTCCGCATTTGTTATACATAGTTATAGCAACGTTAAAGTTCGTTACGTGGTTTAAAAAATTAAGCGCACACACAGACAGACAAAAATAACGGTTGGGCAGTATCACATATTTGTTGCTAACGAATATCTCTTTCCTTTATAATTTTTTTGTTATATTTTTTTACCTGTTTTTTGTTATGGTTTTTATTACATGTTTGTGTATGTGTATGTAACTATATGTATTACATGTTTGTGTGTGTAACTATATGTAAAACAGTAGAATATTTAATTAATAATAGACTAGACTGGTATTTGGAAAACCATAAAAGATTACCACCTGTACAATTTGAATTCCGTAAAGGTAAAAGTATTACAGAATGCCACTCTTATTTTGATCTCTGATATTCGTTATGCCTTCTCTTCGAACGTTTTTGTTGTAGCTGTTTTTATCGACATTTCTGCTGCATATGATAACGTCCCAATTTTAGTACTCAGAAGCAAGCTGCTACAGCTGAGTTTACCTTGCAAGTTGGTACAATTAATATGCAACTAGCGATCCGCCCTCGCTTCGCTTCGGAAACATTAAATTTTATTATTGATAGCCGAGACCCGCGATGTTACCCGCGGTTGTTGTTGTACTGCGGGTGATGCTGCGGGGCGAAGCTAGTTTAAAAAAGTAGCTTAAGCTACTCCTTATATCATCAGCTACCTACCAGTGAAAGTCTCGTCAAAATTGGTCCAGCCGTTCCACAGATTAGCCGGAATAAACAGACAGATAAAAATAAATAAATAATTTTTTGGTAAATGTACAGCGGTATACATACTTACGCATTTAGTAAAAAGTTGTTATTTTATTATTACAAACAGACAATCCAATATTATTTATTTGTATAGATATGTAAGATGATCGCAAGATTCATCTACTCTTCCTCAGATCATTTATAGATAGAAGACAAACTTGGAAAGACTTAACACGAGGGACAGTATTTAATATCTTCACTAAGGATATTCACAGAAAATTAACAAGTAATTGCCAAATGATCAAATATGCTGATGATATGTGCACACATCTCATAAGAGCAATCCTGTGGCATCGTCTGTTTTAACTAAATGCTTGAATTCTATTGGAACTTGGTAAGAAGAACATGGTTTGGAAATCTCAGCCCACAAAAGAACGGTAGCTATATTCTCAAGGAAAAAAGTATCCTTCCTGTCGCAGTAAAATACAGAGAAGAGTTTATTCCTGTCTAAAATACTCTTAGGTTCCTCGGTTTAACTCTAGACTCGCATCTTAAATGGACAGCTCATGTCGATACAGTAGTTGATAAATGTGAAAAGAATATGAACTTATAGAGGGCCCTCTTGGGAACTTGATGGGGTGCCCATCCATACTCTCAAACTTAGTAGTCTGAGAGTATGGATGGGCACCCCATTAAGTTATGTAGTTATAACGCTTTAATACGCAGTATATTAGACTTTGGCTCAATTATGTCGGAACCACACGATAAAAACCTCTGTCACGTTTGGATAAAATACAAGTGAAAGCCTTAAGTGTTGTTTTGGGGGCTATGAAATCGTCTCCCAATAGCGCATTGCAGGTCGAAAGTGTTGATCCACCTTTACGTTTAAGACGAGACAATACGTAGCAGAGCGCTTCTTAATCAAAGTATTCCAAATAATCTCTAACCCCGTACTTACTAAACTCATATCACTAACTAGATGATGACCGAGCTTTGCTCAGCTTTTTTTTTTTTTTTTATAGTTCCATCTTGTTTTGTCTTTAANGCTCAGCTTTTTTTTTTTTTTTTATAGTTCCATCTTGTTTTGTCTTTAAAGCAGTAAAAATAGTATTATTATTCGCCAATAGATGTCTGGAAGAGTCATAAAGTTGATTATCGATAAAGTTGATTATTGAAAACACGAATAAAACAACATTTTCTGAAAATAAATCGTAGCTAGATCGATTTATCGCCCCCGAAATCCCCCGTATACTAATTTTTATGAAAATCGTTGGAGCTGTTTCCAGATTCAGATTATATATATATATATATATATTTTAATATACAAGAATTGCTCGTTTAAAGGTATAAGATAAGATAACCTACATGCACTCAAAATATTGGAGAAATAAAAATTGGCCCAGCCTTCTTAGAAGCGCGGAAAAAATAGCATACCTCTCGGCACCAGCTGTACAATCTGATATGCTACCTATTTATGAGACACCTTTTAATGCTCTCTGCCACGTCCCTAAAATTGTATAAGATACTAGCGACCCGCCCTCGCTTCGCTTCGGAAACATTAAAACACACATGAAACCAAAAAAATAAAATAAAAAAACAATTAAAAAAAAGTAACCTATGTTCATCAGGAACAATGTCGGCTTCTAATGGAAAAAGAATTTTTCAAATCGGTCCAGTAGTTTCGGAGCCTATTCGAAACAAACAAACAAACAAATCTTTCCTCTTTATAATATTAGTATAGATTGGCTTAAACGAAAACTCCTTAGGTATTAACTATAATTTCTTAAAAACGTTTACCGAGAAATTGTTTGGCTGGTATACATTTTACACTGATGCATCAAAATTGAATTCGAGTAGCAATGTGTGTTTTTCTTAATGCAACTGCTAAAGTTTGGAGTTTACATAAATTACCTGTTGAGACAAGCGTTTTTAGTCGAGAATGCATAGCTATTCTAAGCTGCATTACTCATATTTTGGAACAGTCAATCACCCTTTAGTAATTTTCACAGACTAAGTGCCTTACAGGCCATTTTTGGTCACCTTTTTAAAACTTGCATCCTTAATCGTATTATTTGTAAAATAAAGAAATGCCTTCTTAGATGCCATAATAATACTATTGTTGAATTAGCATGGGTTCCTGCTCATGTTGGCATAAAGGAAATGAGCGTGCAGATGATTTGGCAAAAAAGGCTACATTGCATGGCGATAACCGTTTTTTTTTATAATACAATGACCGAAGTATTAAGTATTGCTAAGAAAACCATTCCGTGACTGGAGTATCGAATGGGAATCAAATAAGTATAAGTATTCTATAATCCAACCAACAATATTCCATTCTCCGTGGTTTTCTAAGTACAGAAATTTTGACAAAAGTACCACTAGCATTCTTATCAGAATGCGACTAGGTCACGTTTGCTCACCTGTTCAACTGTTCAAATTCAAGCTAAGAAATACAGTAATATGTGATTGTGGAACCGAGGAAGGTACTGTGGATCATATATTCTTCAACTGCTTCCTAAACAATAAGTGTGATCCCCTAAATACTTTATTAAAAAAACAATTCCCCTCCACATAAAGATGAACTTCCTATTAACTTTCCCCACTAAAAAGGTAGTCTACTCTCTTGGATCTTTCATAGACGCTAATAATATAAAATTATAGTTCTTAATAACAGTTCAATGCAAAAATTGTAAAAATAGGTAAATTTATTTTCAGTTCATGCCTTTAAATATAATGTAAATAAATATAATGTAAAAACAAAATATAATATAAATGTCTTAGCATAATTATGTTGATATCTCCACTATCCAACTTTGGCAAAGTTGTACTTAAATTTAAGTAACAAAATTAGGAAGAAAAAAAAGGGCTTCTTATATTATTAATTGATAAATGATGATTGTCTAAAATAATTACACATATTTAGCTGTGTATTTGTTGGGTAGAATGTCGTCGCTTAGAATCGAAATAGAATATCGTCGCTTTTCGCGCAATTGTTAGCTGTGCGAAGCTATCTAACCTGGAAATTCGTTAAGTCGAAAATGCATTTTACAAAAACCTTAATCAAGTGATGTATATCAAGCGCGCTTAAAAACAAAACAAAAGGAAATGTTAATTTCAGCTTTCGCTATTTTATAATTATTTTACATTATTCTTAAATTTGCTAGCTTTTGAACGGCTTGGAACATAATGTAAAGGGCTTCATACTTTGTAAGACATCGTAATGTGCTTCGAGACCCGAAGCCCTAAATGCTTCGCGAACAATGCAAAATATAAGTAAAATAGGACTTCATTTAATTGATTTTGATTAAATTGCATTTAATTAACTAATTTTACGGTTTAATCCCGCGATTTCTAATGTAATTACATTATTTCAGACGTTCCGAATACTGTACAGTTTTCGAAAGTAAAGTGGTACCTACTATTCGCGAAAGCCGAAGACAATACAATGTTATATTTAGTTAGGGACAATTCCACGTCAGATTTATCCTATTGGAAAACAATAAGAAAAACAAAACTCCATTACTTACAATTAAATCAGTAGAATCTCCGCCTCAGGAGTTATTTTAGTTTCTATTACTATGCTATACTATAATATTTTTAGCACAAGTTTAATCGTAGCAAAACGTTTCATTCCTGTCAACAATTCATAAAATCTAAGAAAATACTGACCGACGCCTTTTACAAAAAGGAAACGGTCGACAAAATGAGTCAAGAAAAGGAAACATAGGTGTCACATTTGTTTTATAACTTAACGACTCCATTGTGTAAGTTCTATTGTTAATATCTAATTAAAATGCGGAGTTCCTTTATGAGCGAGCCATGAGATTTATAAGAGCTATATATATACCTACCTAGGTATCAAAGTTGGATTAGCCCTGTAGGCTACCAACGATTAGGTAGAGGAAAAAACTGAATTGATTGTATTTTTCAGGGTCCATATTGGGTCCCTTCCTATTTCTTGTATATATCAATGATTTACCTAAGTTTATTGAAACCCGTCACGAGGTCGTATTATTCGCTGATGATACATCATTATTGTTTAAAATTAAACGACATTTGGAAGATTATGACGATGTGAATGATGCTATCTCGCGCGTGGTACATTGGTTTAGTGTTAATAATCTGTTATTAAATAACAAAAAAACAAAATGTATAAAATTTACCACACCTAATGTTAGACAAGTAGACACTAATATTACTGTAAGTGGAGAGACACTGGAGCTTGTGGATTCGACAGTTTTTCTTGGTATAACAGTTGATTCCAAGCTGCAGTGGGGTCCTCACATAT